>JAYJMB010072352.1:6695-23737 GCA_036873735.1 Pouteria campechiana | reverse complement strand
TTTTCTTAGTTAAATGCAAGTTGAAGCATTACAATTTCCAATTTCGTTAATAATAAGCGAAAAAATGAGTCATTAAAGGCTAATATTCGCACAAATTTGATTTTCGCTTTTAGTAATAATAAGGGGGAAAAACGAGTCATTAAAAGCTATAGTTCTAAAAAAAATTGACTTCCAATGTCAGTAATTGTTAACTTGGATCGAACCCAAATTCACTTAGGATTATATTAGGGTTACATCGGACTTAAAAAAATTAAGTAAATGTAAAATTGAATTAAAACTTCAAGAAACAAGATTAGCGCATGACTACATGAACCCGGTGCAACCGATTCAAAGGCCCAGTGTGCATAAGCGCTCCCGAAGCTTCCACGAGAAGCCTTGGAACATCCAAACTCGCGGGTAACAGCTTATCACCGCCTCCATGTCTTGTATCTCTTTTCCATGAATGCTCGAGGGAATCCAGATGGTCTAAAATGTTTTGTTTATGAGTTGATCCCATAATCCAACGGATTGGATTACTGATCATATCCAGCAGGTATTAAAAACAAAGCGCGTGAGTACATTACAGCCATTCAGCCAGCTTGCACCGCAAGATTTCTCTTGAATTTCAGCAAGGAACGCCTTTGGCGCCTTCACCACCGCTTTCTTAGCACCTTTAAACATCTCTCCTCCCTCTCTCCGCCCCTCCGCTTCTTCCTCTCTCCTTCTCTCCTTTAAGCAGCAATGGAGCAGCAGCAGAAACAGAGGCCCCAAAAGATGGCAGCTGAAGAACCTCAAGAAATGGAAGAAATGCAGCATGGCCCACTCCCAGTTGAGCAGCTACAGGTATCCCATCTCACCCTCTCGCCCATCAAAAATTATACAAGATAGGATTTTTCTTCGATCTTCGTCTTTAGTTGGCCTTTAATGCAAGTGGGTGCATTGGACTTTTTTTTTATATTGAAGAAATGTGGGTTTTTCTTTTCCGTTTTCAGATTTTTTGCCCTTATTCATTGTTATATGCTGATGGTTGTATCTGATCTGGGGTTTTCCTTTCTTGGAATCAATGCTTCAATGTTTTTTCTTGGTAGGTGATGAAATGATGAAAATTTCCCTCTGTCCTGGGTTCTTGGCCTCTGCTCCTGTTATATGCTATGGCAGATCTCTTTCTTGATTTGGGTTTTTGTCTTTCTTAATTCTTCAACTGACATTTCATATGAAATAATGGAAGCTCAAGTTTTTCGTCAAATTGCAACTTTAGCGATTGTTCCGTTGAGATGAGTCGATCTGATTTATTGTCCCGTTTCTGATTTTTGTGTTTTCTTTACTTTCTTGAAATCAATGTTTTAATGTTTTTTTTTTCTTTATAGTTACTGAAATGATGAAAAATTTCCTCTGTTCCGGATTCGTAGCCTCTGGCCCTGTTATATGCTTTGGCAGATCTCTATCTTGATTTGGGTTTTTCTTATTGAACTGATATTTCTTATTCTTTGCATGTGAAATATTTCTTATATTATTGAAATGATGAAAAATGTTTCTGGATCATTTTTTAATTATTGAACTGATATTTCTTATTCTTTGCATGTGAAATATCGGAAGCTCAAATCTTTCTTCCATTTTCACCTTTATCAACGGTGATTCATTTTTTTAAATTTATTTTCTTTCTTTGTTAATTTTTATTGAGAGTTTTTCCTTGGCACATCTCACGAATTTCTTGAAAATTTGACTCGGTTTATGAGAGACTTTCTCCGGTTAATCCAACTCTCAATTTTTATTTGGGTTGTCTTCGTTTCTTGAAGTATCTCTAGACTTCTAACTCCGTTTTATCATTCTATGCATATGGCTTAATCTGATTTTTATTTGTATTATTGTCTTGAGTCTGCTTTCATTTGTTGGACATTTCTAGAAGATTTTATTTAAATGTATAATTCTGGCATTTTATAGTTATCCTGGAATGAGCTCTAGTGCTTTGCTTTTGTTACTTTTGTTCTTCTAGCCTTTGCATTTCCTTTGTCATCTTTGTCTTGGAGATTGTCCAAAGCATATTTCAGTAGCCCACCCACCCACCTCTATGATCAGCATGATCAAACATGGGATGCACACCTTCACTTCTTCCAACATCCAAATGTTCCTCTTCTGTCAATTGATGGAGAGAATTGTACAGTTTCTTGATCATGATGCGCTTGTAAATTTGACATGCCGTATTTGAATTTTCTTTTCTCTGTCCTCAAGGTGTCCGGTATAGCTGCTCTTGATGTGAAAAAGCTTAGAGAAGCTGGTCTATGCACTGTGGAATCTGTTGCATTTTCACCAAGGAAAGATCTCTTACAAATCAAAGGCATCAGTGAGGCAAAAGTTGACAAAATTGTTGAGGCAGGCATGTGACTCTATAACACCATTTCAAGACTTAATTGTTTTGCTTGTTTTGTCAATGGCGTTTTCCTCTATTGATAACAAACAAGTAAATTGGACCTACTATTGGCAGCCTCAAAGTTAGTTCCTATGGGTTTTACCAGTGCAAGCCAACTCCATGCACAGAGGCTTGAAATCATTCAGATAACTTCAGGATCAAGAGAGCTTGACAAGATTTTAGAGGGTAAGTTGTGATGGGACTTTCTTGATCTTAAATGGGAGTCTTGAATCTGAATTCTCAAATGGTTTACTATGGGCAGGAGGCATTGAAACTGGTTCTATCACTGAAATATATGGTGAATTTCGATCTGGAAAGACTCAATTGTGTCATACTCTCTGTGTGACTTGTCAAGTAAGGTTCTAACTTCCTTTCTATTTCTGGTTGCTGTATTGTGCGATGTTACCTGGTTTGGTTGGAGTCAAAGTGATCAGATTTCAGGTCCCTTTGTTTCGTATTCTTCCTAAAGATGAAATAATCCCCAATATCCACTGCAGCTGAGTTAAATAACTCCAATTTGGTTATTTTCCTCTTCATTGAGGGATTTATTGCACATTTGAAATTGAATTACTTTGAGTGCTTAAATAAAATTGTAAGTTTTTTCAGCAGTGGTTCTTACTGCTGGTTTTCAGTTTGTAAGGTGGTACAAGGTTCATCATTGCAGACTCCCGATTTGGTGAGATTACATGTACCAAAAAAATATCCAGGATGGGAAGATGCTATTTGTTGAATCTCTTGCCTTTATTGTTGTTGTTGTTTACAAATGTGGATATTTTGTTGCTTCTGGCTTCCAGGGGTAGAATGTTTGCTTGTTTTTTACTTCATTGGGAAAATTGTTGTCCCCTATCCATACCAAGCATTAGAACAAAATGGAATGCTGAAGGCAGGCCATGCCCAGGAAATATGCAAACCTGTGGTACTTTTGAAACTCTCAGGCCTAAGTACTCAATAATGCCTCATTTTATGTTGTATGCATGCATACGCTACTTCATATGGCATTCACATACAATCTGGTTTTTCAGCTTCCATTAGATCAAGGAGGTGGCGAGGGGAAAGCAATGTATATTGATGCTGAAGGCACTTTCAGGCCCCAAAGGCTCTTACAGATTGCAGACAGGTGCCATGACTACTATTTGGTTAGCATTTCAGCCTTATAACCACAGTAGATGATGAAAATGGCATGTCTGACTTGCAGGTACGGATTGAATGGTGCTGATGTTTTAGAGAATGTAGCTTATGCTAGAGCTTATAATACTGATCATCAATCACGGCTCTTGCTAGAAGCTGCTTCAATGATGGTGGAGACTAGGTATCTTAAATTTTTTCTTTATTTTTTCCTAACTGGTCTACGTTGTCCTCAGTGCTTGGGATTTTTGGCATCCCAAGTCCATGGACCTACCTATTCTAGTAGGATTGTCTAGTAGTTTATTCATTTTGTGAATGAATACTGCCAGGATTTCTCCAATAGAGAGAAAAAAGGGCAATTTCATACTTTTCTAAATCTACCACATTATTGAATTTTACTTGTCATTGCATCTAGTAACTTGATATATCGGGGGGATTCCTATGAATAGGTTTGCTCTTATGGTAGTGGACAGTGCCACAGCACTTTACAGAACTGACTTCTCAGGAAGAGGAGAATTTTCATCTAGCACATTAATGAAATTTACTTATCATTGCATCTAGTAACTTGATATATCGGGGGGGTTCCTATGAATAGGTTTGCTCTTATGATAGTGGACAGTGCCACAGCACTTTACAGAACTGACTTCTCAGGAAGAGGAGAATTGTCGGCAAGGCAAATGCATTTGGCAAGGTTTCTGAGAAGCCTTCAGAAGTTGGCTGACGAGGTGGGTTCTATATCCTATTCCCCTGTCTTATTGTTTTTTAATGGAGATCACAGTTGTGTGTGCTACCTATCTGTACTTCAAAGGCAGATAAATCAAGGAATGGTGAATATAACAGAGTTCCCTTTCTTCACATCCATATTGAGGAACCGGGCTACACCCCCTCTTTAATTTGAGAACAATTTCTTTCTGATGATTGAGACTTCGGTGTGCTAGTAAATCTGGATGTTTCCATATGCATGATCCGTGTCTTCTAAATCTTTCTCTTGATTGTCATAGTGCTTGCATTTATTTGGAATTTCTTACCAAGGCCAGCATCAATTAATTGATGAGATAGATTTAGGGCTTTCTTGTGCCTATCTTGTGTAAACTTCTCCTGTGATTCTAGGAGAAAGACACTGCATATTGGTGCCTGATTCAAAATTTCCCTTGAACAGAATGCGCTTGGTTGCCATTAAGTCCTATCGCATACAATTTAGTGGTCTACTAACAAATTGACAGCATGTTGCAAATGGTTCATTCACCTGTTTAACAATGTCCATTGCTTTTCTCCATTTTCTTTCAGTTATCTTGGTAAAGGGCTTTACTATTTTAATATTCAAGCATTATTAGTTATTTCAACTGAGTCAATGGTCTATTTTTAGCATGCATTTCAAATTATTACATGAAAATGGCCATCCTGTTTTTCTCTTCTTACATGAATCTAATTGTCTGATCCAAGTCCCATGCTTCATTTAAACTGAGAATGGTGCTTATTTGGTCCATTTTGCAAATAGAAAATAACCACCAACTCTCATAGCAGCTATTCAAAACCTTCATTACCTAACTTTCCTGTAAATGGATAACATTGATGCTGTATGTAGTTTGGTGTGGCGGTAGTGATTACAAATCAAGTTGTTGCACAAGTGGATGGATCGGCAATCTTTGCTGGGCCTCAAATCAAGCCCATCGGCGGAAACATTATTGCACATGCTTCCACCACAAGGTCATACTAACATTTTGGTTCTCGATCTGCTTTTGCATGGTGTTTGCTTCATTTTCCATTTTCCTCAATTTTGTTTATTTATTTATTTGTATCAGGCTGGCTCTCCGTAAGGGAAGGGGAGAGGAGCGCATCTGTAAAGTGATAAGCTCTCCATGCCTCCCAGAAGCTGAAGCACGATTTCAGATTTCCCCAGAAGGTGTCACTGATGCAAAGGACTAATTCAATAACCAGCCAACTTCCAGTTCCGCCTGTTTTCTCTGGGTTCAATATCTTCAGTGTATGCAAACATATATCTATTCTGACTGCATACCACTTTGTATGTGCTTCAAGGTTTGCAGATTCATTTCCATTCATCAAAATTGTTCAAGGCTCACAAGGTATACATGCATTTTTTGACTCATGGAAAGGGGGTGATATTTCTCTTGAAGAACATTCTGTGGGAAGTTCTGTAAATTTTTCCTTCCATGGTTTCCTGTCCCTATCCTGTTTTAGTCAAAATCTTCTTGTAATTGTAGAAACAATGCTGGTAGTTGATATTTTGACTTACAGGAAAATATGAATGAGTATCAAAGCATTTAGATAATGTTGATGAATTCACAGGTTGAGTAAATGTGTCATGAATCACAGATCATTTGAAAAATCAGAAATGGACAAAATATGACCCAAATCATCAAGTGTTAGACTTGAAAGTTAGGATTGTCAACTCAGAATGAAGTTTCTGGGTTTTATGATCCAGATCTTTGTTCAGAATGTTCAGGGAACATGGATAGAAAAAGGCTGCAGCTTTTTTGTTTTTGGTTTTCATTCTATGTTCTGGCCAAATAGGGTGCCTAAGCAGAAAGGATTGTAAAGCCTGAATCATGGAGTTGATGTCTATGATATGTAGTGAGCACTTGGAGAGCATTAAGGTCCAACTGTTTTATGGCATTTCAAGTAGTAAAGCTGAAATTCACATGTAGATGGGGGTGATATTTGAAATAAAAAGACACGAGAGCAACAATCACAGTGAAAGTAGCAGTTTTGTAGATGGGCTGTAATTCATTGTCGCATGTTCAAAATTTAGCTATTTCTGTTAATAGGAAGTATTTTCACTAAACTGTGAATCACTCTCTCATGAAAAACACATTCAAATTCCCATAATCCAAAAGATCCTTGCAATTCAATTACAACGTAATTTCAGTCTAGTGAACCAAATGCAACTCTGAAGTTTTCCAATTATTAACTGAAGCTAAATGGCTAATGCAAGAAACTTTAGCTTGTATGCTCGCAACTAATGAGGACAGTTGATGTTCATGCAGTCGGAAATTGTATATGTGCCATTCTTGTAGATTTATTCAATGAGACTCATTCAATAGGCACTACCAATCTAGGGCGATTTGATTGGAATTGCAGCGTAGCTGGCAATGGATGCATCTCTGGTGTTTCATTGCTCTAAAAAGTGGGTCCAACCTTATTAAACAAAGAGATAACATCTGTTTTGTCTGTTAAGCTTTTAGAGAAAGACTACTTATCCCTGCATTATCTCTAAGCACTTCAAGCCCTGTCAGGATGATCATCTTTTTCTGCAATCCTTCCCTCCTCCCTCCCTGTCTCCATAAATCCAAACATTGTCAATACTGCCTGTCAGTTTGAGTGTAGAAGAAAACTTATAGGTTATGCATTCCAATGAAGGTAAAAACCAAAGTGTAATGGTTTTATCAAAATAAATACATAAATAATCACAAGCGTGAATAATTTAAACAAACAATTTTACAGGTGGAAGGGTTTGCTTCTCAAGTCCCTGTCCAGAAAATTTACCGTCAGTGTAAAATTATCAATCTGGGCAAGGCTAATTCCTTCCAGCAATGATGGTTTAACTACCAAATTACTTGAGCCATGTTCACAAGCCAGGCTTGAAAAGGATGGTCCCCTGCCTACTGATGTTCTTTTTGTGGTTGCTTTGATTTACAGCAAAATTCAGCCCAATGATGCAGCCAAGCACACTGCTAGTTCCATCATCCTGCCACTGGCCATTATCATATGAATGAGGAGTCACTGTTGCCTCATTCAATACATGGTTTACAGTACCATATCTGCTGCCCATTGCTCCTCCAAAAGTCACCAATAATCCTTACAAGAACACTGCCCATTCTTAAAATGATGCAAACAGTTTGGATCCTTGAGAAATATTTCCCGTCCACTTACCCTTGAAATAAGCTTGGCCACACTGTGGCAACCTGAGCACATCCGGAGGTTCTTTACTATTCGTATGTTTTGAAAAGCAGGACTTCCTATAAGGGCAAAACCAATAGCCAGTTTTTCGCTGTGGATCCCAACAATATCCTCTTTCTCTTCTTCTTCAAGCCAGAGCAACATATCATGAGGTCCTTGTTTTTCTTTCTTGATTTCTCCTGCTAAGCTATCTAATTGGGCATGTACAACTTCAGGGTTTGGCAAAGACTGATCTCCTGAGGAAATCATGTATAGTCTGTTTTTAACTTCAATGCAGCTGCATGCAAGAGAATTCACACGTTCACTCCGCCTTTTATACTTTCTTATATCTGAAGCATCCTCTTTCCCGCCACCTAAAGCATACATCTGCAATAACAACCTGTTAACCACTGGATCACCTGGGTCCAGTTGTATCAGGTGTTCTGCCGCTTCTATGGCTAAGCTGGTCTTGCCATGTATCCTACAGGCTGTCAGCAAGGCAGACCAAACAGCTGAATTGGGCTCAACAGGCATACTGTCAATAAAATCAGCTGCTTCTCCTAGTCTTCCTGAACGACCAAAGAGATCTACAATCCCTGCATAGTGTTCTAAGCCTGGCCAAATTTGGTAATCTTGGGTCATGCTAGAGAATAGTTCTTTCCCCTCATTCACCATCCCTGCAAGACCATAGGCTGAGATCATATTTGTGACTACCGCATTGTTTGGTTTCACTCCAAACTGTTTCATTTGGTTTATAAGTTCTATTGCAAACTCTGCCTGACCATGCAAAACATAACCTGTGAGCAATGAGTTCCAGGTGATCAAATCTTTGTGTGACATAGAATCAAATACAAACTTTGCACTAACTATGTCTCCAGACTTTGCATAAGTATAAACGAGGAGATTCATAACAGAAACCTCACAATCTAAACTGCTATGCAATATGCAAGCATGAATTTCTTTCACCTTTGATGCTGCTAATAAATTTGCACAAGCTGGTAGAACACTCAAGATAGTGACTGAATTTGGTCTCATGGAATAAGATTGCATTTGCCGGAATAGCATTAGAGCTTTGTTAACAAGGCCCTTTTGGAGAGAACCTGCAATCAGTGAATTCCAAGATGCAGTGTTCCGTTTGGTCCCATCCAATTCCATCCTGTGAAAGAGATCCATTGCTTGATCCTCATCCCCATTTTGGATATACCCTGAAATCAACACATTCCATGTTATGACATTTCTCTGGATGCCTGAACTTTGCATCTTTTCAAACAGATTGTGAGCCTTCCCACAATACCCTGCTTGCACATAGCCTCCTATCATTGAATTCCATGTGAAAATGTCTGGTTCCAAGGTCTTATCAAACACTCTCTCAGCCTCTTCCAACATGCCACATTTAGCATATAAATCAATCAGGGAGTTCCCCACCAATACATCGTTCCCATACCCCAACTTTACTGCAACTGAATGCATTTCTTTCCCCCTCTTGAAATCCTTGAGAGAAGCACAGGCAGAAACAACACTTGCAATTGTCACACTATTAGGTTCCGTGCCTGCCAGCCACATTTCTCTGAAAAGATCTAAAGCTTGGTGATTTCTGTTGTTTTGTGCAGACCCAGATATCATGCTAGTCCAAGTAACAACATCTGGACAGATGCCACAGCTCTCCATCTCTTCCATCAATTCCATTGCAAGATCACAATCACCAGATTGATTATAGCTAGCAATCAATATATTCCATGTGATCAAACCTGGCCTCAAACCTTCAGCCTGCATCTGATTGAACAGCTTCGTTGCTTCTTCATTTTCACTATGGCAACTCACCGATATCATTGTGTTCCATGTCACTAGGTCCCTCTCCTCCATTTTCTCAAACACCTTTTTTGCTGAGCGCAACTTCCCACACTTCGCATACATTGCAAGGATTGCATTCCTAACATAGACCACAGAATAAAACCCACACCGAATCGCGACTGAATGCACCGATTCTCCCATCCCTACATGTCCCATATTTGCGCAAGCCTGTATGATCTTTGGAAGCAAGAACCCGTCTGGAGCCACACCTTCGCCCATCATCGAAGCAAACATCTTCAAAATTTCTTCCCATCGTTGCTCTCGGGCACAGCCACCAATCATAGCAGACCAAGTAAAGAGATTCCGCTCGCTCATTCTCGCAAACACTCGGCGGGCTTCTTCCAAGCTGCCACATTTGGCGTACATACTGACGAGCTTGGTCTCGACAAACGGGTTCGAATTGCAGAGAGAATCAAGCAGTGTGTGGAGCTTCCGCCCAATCTCAATCGAATCCCAATCGATGCAGGATTGCAGTAAGGAGGTATAAGTCTTGGAGCCCACCTTGCTGCCATGCTGAGCAAGTGATTCTAGAGCAGCGACAGCTTCCTCAAGGTGGCCTGCTCGGCAGAGGCGGAGAATGTAACTGTCTGTGATGTCTGGGGGCGACTTCTGCAACGATGGGCTAGAACATTGAGGGAGGGAGCTGGCGAGGTGGATGGACGTCAGCTCCGGTTTGGATGGGCTTTTTGGTAGGTACAGTGATTGAATTGGAAGGGATTTCTTGTTGAATTTTCTTAGCTTTTGAGATAATTCAACTGGATTTTCTTGTGTGAAGAAATCGGGAATTGGTTGTCTGTATTTGGAGATGACTGCAGATAGTTCCATCTCGTCCCCCACTCTCTCAACGAAACTGACATTATCCCGTGGAGGAGGAAAGAAGAAAGATCTCAGATTCCGTCGCAAACGCTTCGCTTGCACGTGCATCCGGCTATCGTAAGAAATTTATCGGTTGACGCTTTTCTTGCTAAATTTGTAATTTTTCGTAAACTTAACTTCGGTCCGATAATTTAGGAATAAGATAATGATTCATGATAATTCAATGGACAGTGTCATAATTGTAAAAGTTAAACCTAACTTAATTATTATATTTAATGTAACTTGATTAATTAAAATTTTGACAATTACGTCCATGGAAGAATTAAGGGTGTGTTTGGATGGCGAGTAATTCGGCTATAGATGCTTTTTTCCCCAATTTGCTATTCTAATTACTTTAAATTTTATTATTTTCATTTTCAATAAAAAGCCTTGTATTTAATTTTATTGGCTTAAATATGTATTTTTAAAAAGCTTATTTTGCTTGTTGATATTTTATTTTGTTGGCATAAACATACTTCAAATGCTCCTTGTTGAAACACACTTTAGTGAATTAGAAAATTTATTTTGCATTTCAGTGGGTAGAGTGGATTTGCTTGGATGGAAAATAATGATGAAGCAGACGATATCAGATATTAAGTAAATAAGATTGAGATAAATAAAATATAATAATTAAAATGATAATTATTAATGGAATTATTATAGACTATTATGAAAATTATATGTCAATTGAGAATGGAATTTCCATCGCATAAATTTCAAATCCACCATGTAGAGAGACGCCATTACGAGACACACAGCTGGCACGGGGGTATTCCACACGTGCCGGGACGGCGGGAGAGAAACGGCTGTAAGATGGAGGCTGTGACATGTCACCCCGGCGTGACTCTTGAAAAATTTTCAGCTCGGCGTCGGTTCGCCGATCTAGTGGAGAGCGTTTAAAAGGGAAGAGCCCCTCTCCTTCTCTGCAACAGTGGCGGCAGGAAATGGCGACGAAAGCTAGCTCTGCCCCCGCTCTTCCCAAATCCGGAGCTATTTCCAAGGGCTATAATTTCGCTTCTACGTGGGAGCAGGTCTCACTCTTTCTCTCTGATTTCTAAAACCCTTCGGAATTGAAAACCCTGATAACTTAAAGACCAGCTTTGAATTCTCATCTTTTGAAAATCGAAGATTCGGATCTGTGGATATCGAGCTTTCAGTAGTGCGTTGACCATCTCTGAACAGACAGATCTATGCTCTGAATTTGACACTGTTCTTTCGCGAACATTTAGTTTCCTTTCATGTTCATTGCCAATTAGCGGGAAACAGATCTCCTCATTTCGTTTTCCCTATTATCTTACCTCAATTGAAGGGGGTAGTTTGGCTTCCTGATTAGATATTCAACTGGTATTTCCAGGATAAATGTCCAAAATTTCGTTGTTCCCTTTAAACATTTCCCAGTCCTTTTTCTACTTATGGGGTTTGTTCTTCCTTAAGACAGAGAATTCTACATGTTCCTGACCGGTATTTTTTTGTGACATTGCTTTGGTTTGCAGAACGCTCCATTGACAGAGCAACAACAAGCAGCAATAGCATCGCTGTCTCATGCAGTAGCAGAACGGCCCTTCCCTGAAAATCTGGTGAGCACTAAGACGGTTGTTGTTGCAGGCTGGTAGAATGGAAGTTTGTCTTTGAATCATTGTGGTAATATTAGTCTTACGGATTGTTCAACTGGCCAGGGGTGTGAGTTAACTGAATGCCCAACATGCCTAGGCACAAAACTGTAGAATCTCAAGTGAAATGTTTCTTTCCTTTCTTTTTTTAAAATTTTTCCCTCCTTCTATCCCCTTATCTTAGATGATAAATATTAAATCTGCAGATTGATATTTTATACAATATTTTGGTCTTGTTTGATGTAACATCTATCTAACTTCATTTACACAAATAACCCTATCTTTTCCTCTTCACTGCCGATATTTTCAATTATTATTTCCTATCTTTTCATTCCAAAAGTCTATTTATTTTATTTTCATTTACTTTATGTCTAAGCATTTTCCCCCTATCTTGTCTCATCATTTCCCTTTTCCTTTACTTCCACATTTCACTTATTTCTCCACTTTTTCTTCTCGTTTCCTTTCCTGATCCTCAAACTAAGGAAATAATCTTCCCTTTCGATTGGGTTGCAATGGGGATGGAATGAATTCCTTCATGAAATAATAAATAGATTTGATGTATAGCCATCCCAACTACTATGACAACTCTATTCTCTCCTCATCATTATCCTTATCTAGTTTAACTTTATTTACTTTATAGGTGGCATCATCCCACATGTTGTTGACATCATCTACATCCCCATTTCCATCTCCCTCCCAATGTCCAACTATTCAAATGGCTTCATTCTTACTTATGCTTGAACAATTCGGTAAATATACATGAGCTCAAGTAACTCTGCTTCCCCTGATGCTCAAACTTTTAGGATAAAAGTTTTCAATTTCTTTTGTCTCATAGCTTAAATTCCTAACCTTAAACAAATTCATGAACTGCAGTTTCAGCTTTTGCATATTTCAAAATTACCTAATTTCTTAAAGTACTTATTATTCCCAACCCAAAATCAAGGTGTTGCCAATGTCCTTTAGTTTCCAAATGTTCAAAATTTCAAAATTTGCAAATTTTTAGAGCTTTTGTGGTTCCTCTAATATCTGGCCTAATAACACAGTTTCTTCAGTAGGAAATTGGCCTCTAAGGGATACCTTCAAGGCACCGTAGACTAGGTTGTTCCCTCCCCATTTCCAACTATCCAAAGGGCATCATTCTGGCATCTATTTGAACAATTCAATTGATATACATGAACTCTAGTACTCTACTTCCCCTAATGCTCAAAATTTTAGTATATAAATTTTCTATTTCTTTTGTCTCATAGCTTTAAATTCCTAACCTTAAGCAAATTCACCAACTTTAGTTTTTGCATATTTCGAAATTACCTAATTTCCTAAAGTCCGTATGATTCCCAACCCAAAATTGAGCTGTTACTTGTAACACTCCTAACTCTAGCCAATATGAAATATTGTCAACTTTGGGCTAGAAGAGTTGGCCCAAATGGGTAAAACTGTACAGGTTCTGTGTGCCAGCAGAATTTGGTGGGCCCAATACTTCACATTAGATAGAGTTGGGGTGTTACAACAATACCTCAGCAGTGTGGTTATGGGTCGTTACAAATGTTATTAGAGCCACTTTCTGGCCACTGCCATGTGAGCAGATGTGGAGAGCTTACATTGGATGTATGGTGAAAGAGATCCTGGGAATACCTAAGTTATTATGAGACACCTTTTAGGCTAAAAGAGTTGACTCAAATGGCCAAAACCATGCAGGCTTTACATGCCAGCAAGATTTGGTGGGCCTAAAGTGGGCAATATTTCACATTGGCTAAAGTTGGGGTGTTGCATTACCAATGTCCTTTAGTTTCTAAATTTTCAAATTTTCAAAATTTGCAAATTTCTAGAGCTTTCATGGTTCATCTAAAATCTGGCCTAAGAATACTGTTTCTTCAGTAGGAAATTGGCCTTTAAGGGATGCCTTCAAGGTACTGTAGACTGGATTGGTCTGTTATAGGTGAAGTTTCAAGCTATCATTGAGTTGAGTATATTCTTATATAAAATGCCAATGCTATCCATGTAAGATTTCATTGGTCCATGCTTCCCAACTCGGTAAATTTCCATTATTCTATCTGCTTTTTCTCATAAAAATTTTTGAAATAATTTTTGTGATTTGAAGTGCTATTTCATGAATTATTTGTTATGGATTTGGAAGATTATCAATTGATTCTTAAATTGTTGTTTTTTTGGGGCATGATCAAGTGCAGTCTCAAGAACAAGTAATGGGGCCAGAAAGTTTGTCTGTTTCATCTAAGTATGATGCTTTGGAGGACTCTGGAACTATACAAGCAGTTTTAGTCAACACTCATCAGGTAGGCTTTCTGATTAGCCTTAGCTAGAATTATTGCTCAACCATCCAAAGAGAAGTATGGGGCCTTTCCTAGACTGGTGAGCTTGTTGAAATAGATTGAGAAAGAGTACACAAACAGGGCTCCAGTTGAGCTCCCCCAACCCCACAAAAAGTCTACTCTCTTCCATGCTACATCTTCCCATGTGCTTATTGCATGCTTTATATTGAGCTTCATGTATTAATTTCTAAATATTCTTTTAATTTTTTTGGTTTTAATTTTTAGCCATCATGTAAAGTTATTTGTTTCTTGATAATGTCCTTTTAGATATATTCTTATTGCCTTTTGATGCTTGTTGGTGGTTGATTCAATATTGATCACAGTGTTGCCAAAGCACAAGTGCATTATGTTGTAGATGCACACAATTTATTACTTCATGGACTGTCCCAAAAATCATATACTCTTGCTGTTATTTTTAACAGGGATTTATCTATCTTTTGAGCGAATGTATCTGTATTCTAGATAATTATGATATACATTTAGCTCCATCTCTTGATTCTTTCTTGTTGCTTATCCTACTGTTTGCTTTTTTCTTATTTTAAATCATTGCATCTCTAATTTTTTTAGAACTTTATATTTGCTAAATGAATGGATAATCCGTGGTCATAAAATAATTCTGGTTATTTGTTTCATTTTGCTTGTAGTTCTACAAATGGTTTACAGATCTTGAATCGGCTATGAAGTCAGAGGTTTGTGCTGTAGTTGCTTGCATCAAGCGTTAAGTGTGTAGAAGTTTGTTTACCAGTCCTTGTAGTACTTAATTTCTCTATCGATGAAAACAGACAGAGGAGAAGTATCGCCACTATGTAACTACATTGACTGAGCGTATACAGACATGTGATGATATCCTTCATCAGGTGGAATTTACATTTTGGTTGCTTGCTTTTTTTATTTTTTTTAATAAGTAATTCTGAAATCTGAAGCAATTGCTTTTTGGAAGTCCTTAGCTCAAAGTATTTACCCTCGGATTTCCTGAATATTTGTGTTCTATGCAGGTGGATGACACCCTTGATTTATTCAATGAACTGCAGCTACAACATCAAGCTGTTGCAACAAAGACGAAAACTTTGCACGATGCTTGTGATCAATTAGTATTTATTCTTCTCTCTCTTTTTTTTTCTTGGCACCATCAAATTCTTTTGTTGAAGTTCAGCAAGAACTGTCACAAGAAACAATATCAATGATTGGCCTAGAATTCTCCTGACCAAATCTTTTACTGGAAAAAAGGGAATTTGTAGCTACCAAGTAAGCTATATGTTGGAAGTTTTGGATTTGTAGTAGTTTTGTCACTAAATGAATCTATCTTTTAGATATACGAAAGTGACACCAACATAGGTTGATAAGGATTCTTGTAATGTTAAGAAATTTCCTGTTTATTGATGTAGCTTTCATTTTTAAATTACTTAAATCGTTACATTTCAAATAGGTCTACTAATATATACAAGAGGGCCCATGTGGCATGAGCATTTTTGTAATTTTCTAGCAACCAAAGAAAAAAAAAGTGCCAGAGGATAAAAATATATGTTCTGGTCTTCGTTGCCGCTGAAACTTTTCATGCCACAGATAGCTAGAAAACCTACTATATGGCCGTTCCAGGCATAGATCCTATTGTGATCAGTTCTACATCTTGGAAGGGGAAAAGCTTTTCATAAAGTTGAATAAAGAAAGGGAGAGCAACAGATTTCTACAAATAAGGGGAAAAGCCGCAATAAAGGAAGTGGAAATTGAATTAGAACGGCATATTTTCGCTAAAACTTTACCATTTTTTTTTATTTATTGAAAAGAAAAATGCTTCCAAATTGTGCCAAATACCTTCCATTTACTTACTTTTTTGCATTTTTGCCTTCGCTTTCTGTGTTTCTTTTATTGATCTGATAAGATTAGCAGCATTGTTCTAAGTTGTTTTTAAAAGTTTGTTGTTTTGGTAAGCACGAGACCTTGTTTTTGGATTGCAGCTGGTAGAGAAGCAAAGACTTGTAGAATTTGCAGAGGCACTTCGAAGTAAGCTCAACTACTTTGATGAATTGGAGAATGTAAGGTTTGAATGTTATAACTAAATAGTTGCAATATTATACAAATCCATTTAGCTTTCCATCTTGGATTTCATGCTATCTTTTATTGTTTTCTACCCTTTATGACTTCTTTTCTTGTTTCCACTGTTTTAGTTAGAGGATCTACTTGATATTTATATTTTTCTCTATACACTGGCGAATTATATATAAAAAAATTGCACAGTAAAAAACTAGAAAATTTTCCCACCAAGAATGCTATTTGTACTTTTACGGAACTATCTAATGCATGATACTTTGACCTAGTAGCACATGTTGGCTAATATTGTTAATTTTTTTCCTTGAAAAAAAGAAGGTAGCTTCATGTGCTTCTTATGACAGCTTTTGTTTCCCTTTTCGTGGCATTTTGGTGTTATGATGTTTGGCATTGGAACAAAATGCTTAATTTTGTATTTCAAAATATTACTAACGTTCACATATTCTTGTGGAGTGCTTGTCTGAATCTGTGGATGCATCCTACTTTTTTATAGAAAAGTTAGTGAAATTGATTTATCTCTGTATTAGATGGGACAATATCCTGTTATTGATTGTGCACTATGAGCTTATAAGTCACCGGTTCATTTTAATTCTGTACCCCAGTGCTTAAAGTTTTAAAACAATTGTTGGATAATGCATAATGGTTTATCATCCAAATTGCCATGACTACTGATAATTATAAAACTTGCTTGTGTATTTATGCCAAATTATTCATGTGCCACCCTATTCATTTGATGTGTATCATGCTTGTTCTGAGTCTTCTGACAACTGCAAACAACATTTTTGTGAATCTTGGACTAGACCAATCTTTGCACACACTGAGCTGTGGTTTTGAACAACTTGGTATTCACCCTACTCAACCTGCACGCAATTTTACTGAGACTAAATAAAGTTTCTACTTGTAGTTATTAATGTATAACTTAGTGTTTATAAACAGTTATTAATG
>JAYJMB010072351.1:0-65660 GCA_036873735.1 Pouteria campechiana | reverse complement strand
AAATTTCGAATTTCGGCCAATTCCATCAATTAAGGCACATATACAGGCAAATGACAATATTAACAACCAAGATTGAAAAAAATAAACTATTTATGGGAAGCCCTGCTGGATTTCTATCACTCTGGCTTCCGGCATGTGATGATGGAGAATTTAATTAGGTTCTTCTTGTAGCCTTCAATCATCAGTGGCATTATAAGTGCTCCTCTTATAGTTTTCCATCCTGTTTTGTTAGGAGAAATTGGAATTAGAAACAGTTATCATCAAGAGAAACTACTAAATTTTGTGACTAACAGCCTTACCACTTCTTAGCAATGAAATTAAGCCTTTCCATGACAAGGCACTGCGGACAACTGCTGGCCAAAACGGTGCAACATTCTCTGACCAATCTGCTGATTTGACATCCTGCATCATAAGCAAGCAGACATTTTAATGCGTACTTTATCAAGAATATGCTTGTGCTTCATTTTCTCTTAACCGTGGCAGGCAAGTGTGTGTGGTGCTTTCAAGTGTTAGGAAGAAGATACGAATGCAACCAAAACCAAGATGAGGAAGATAATGCGATGGGCGTGCTTCATTGTGCATTGACTAATGATGCAGTGCATCAATGATTCCTCACGCCAGGGGAACTTCCTTCGCAGGCTTCGCCATTTTCGAGAATGGCTGTTCTTCCCACTAAGGCAATGTGAAGTTTGTATATCCAAGCATTAACATGCAGAGGTGTGAATGAGGCAGCAGATCTAGTATTTACCACGAGGGATAATGACTTTGCAATTTGAACATAATCAGCAGCAGAACACCAGGCTGGAAGATAATAAGCATCACATATCCTTTTCAGGAGCTTCTTTTCTTCGGGTTTCAGGGAATCTTCAGAGGGCAGCAGGTCTCTGTGGCACCACGTCACTATGATTATGGTGGCACCAGGAGCAGCAACACGAGCCAACTCACTTACAAACTGGGATGTGAACAGAAAGCAGATGATCATTTTAGATCTGTTTGGGAAAAGCAGAAATAGAGTCTTGTTTGTTCATTTGGGTAAACGAGCTGAGTTTGAAATTTTCCTATTTAATATGGTATCATTTGCAGTTTTGATCCAGCGGATCCAAAGACACACTTTAGAAACACCAAAACTGGAAACGAGCCATGAAGTACCATACCAGTACATGCGCAAGGATTTTTCATGCATCTAGACAGTGCAGTGGAGAAAGACACGTGTTTGGCATTCAACCGAGAAAGCGGAAGGAAAAGGCGTCATGAGATGATAAAAAAATGCGATGTTTAGTGGGGGACGTACGGCCAGACAATAGTTCATGTAAGCTGGATGAATATAGCACGACATGAAACAGCCTTTGCTTAGTTTTAGCTGCTTACCAGTCATCAGCCAATAAACTTCGCCTGAATGAAACATAGCCTATGGTCCACGAGAAAGTAGAACATAGCACTTGAGAAAGTAGAAAATATAGCAAAATACTTGAGATAATAGTACGATACCGTTGTTGGTGCGTGATTTTTCAACGCCTCTTGAATAAGCCATTATTGTATCTTAGGCCCAAAATTTAGTGAGATGAATGTCTTTGAAAAGCATAAGCGAGAATAACGATGAGATACAAAAGATCAAAAGAAGAATGCGGCAAAATGGCACCTTGGTTTTGTCAGGCATGTGCTCCCCACTTTCCATAGACCAAACCAAGTCAAACTGCCCATCAGGAAAGGGTTGCTGCAGAGCATCTGCAACCTGGAATGACACCTGAGACACAACTTTTCCTTGATATGTTAAATTGAACATATCTAATTAACAAATACAAACATGCTTACTGTGCTCCTGATCTACTAAAACAAGCTTTCATTGTAGATCCGTTTTTTTTTTTTTTCTATTTCCCAACAATTTTCAGACAAGAGTTGATGTTTACCTGGTCTCCCAAGCCCTGATTCACAGAAAGAGCTTGAGCCCTTTGGGCTTGGACAGGGCTCAAGGTTATGCCTTTGCAGATGGCCCCATACTTCCTTGCTAGATATCTAGAGCTTCCACCAATGCCACACCCAACATCTAGTATCGCCTTAGGCCTCTTCCTTTCAACGTCTTCCTCTCCTTCTCCTGCAAATTTCATCCCTTCCTTACAACTAAGCACAAACCATCTCTCTTCCTACCCAAATATCCAATCCATGCAATCACACATTACCTGCCCACTTACCCCATAATTTCAAATGCCTTGACAACGCACAATATTCTTTCAAACTCACCAAGAAGAGCATTGGACGCAATGACCAAGAATAACATCTGAAGTCCTGGTCCCATCCGTCATTCATGGAAATCAATGGACAGTCACTGATACGGTCCAAAGGTAAACTTTGGAAATACAGGTCGCCTGATTTTCACATAAGATGTCATTCGTTTTTGGCGGGGTCTCACCTTCCACAGGCATTGAATGTGCGGGAAGCAGTGAGAAAATTTTGTATAGCTTCTAAGTGATCAAAAAGACAATTTTTTCTACAGTTTATCCAACTACCTTTTTCAACCTACCACTACATAATCACCCCAGGAGTGATAAAAAGGCCTGTACAATTGGAAATCAACCCTCGATATTTTGCCATACACTTGCGAAATAACACCCACAAATCAGACTACAGCACAAATTAACCCTTTTCAATATCTGTGCATGAAGGATAATTAACTTACCCTTGCACAGAAAATGCAGAGCAGCTAACGGACATTATCAAGTTTCGAAATTTTTCTTTCCAAAATTGTGTTGATTCTTTTAAAGAAAACAATCAATTCAAATTATCGTATGTCCCATGCAATCTTTAAGGATGTAAAAACTAAAAAAGCTTACATATCAGAACCATGCAATTTGTTCTGCATTTGCTTTTAATACTAAATGCTAATCTTGAAATATTTTCTATGTTGTGTCTCTTGTTTTGTTGCTTTGATTTTCGTTTTTTTTTTTCCAGCTCAAGATATGGGATATATTTAGTGAATTGATTGGATTTTTACTTGAACTTTTGGAAGTATATAATATGAAATAAAATCAAATAAATAAAAATTATCAACCCACAACCGATATATAAAATAATTATGCCTCCAAAACAAACTAAAAACCGAAATTGGAACCAATAAGCAATTTTCAAACAACCGCTACGTCTCAAAAAGTTAGCAGTCGCATGTTACACAAATTCCAATTATACTAATGGTAAAACTATTTCAACTAGAATGAATTTAAAATAAGTAGACAAAATCAACTCGATTTAGAACCTAAAGTCAACCTCAATTTGTAAGAGTTAAAATAGTGTTCAATCAAAGTTTTAAACAAAAAGTTTAAAGTTGTAAAGAAAAAGTTCACGATTTTGTTAACCCGACACGACGCTGAGGCCAACCCGTCCAAATTCCGGGAGGTTGCCTCCAACGGAGGCAGGGGAGCAGCTGCTGTGAATAAGGGTTGGGGATACGGACCTGGAATCCCGGCGAATCGCAGCGCTTCTTCGATCATCCGGATCTGGGCCGCAACATGGTCGGCTGGCAACGCCGGCACATGCGGATCGTAGAATCCGTGGTGCATGTGGTCGCCCCACACTCGCTCCCACGCGCCGGAGGACTCGTCGTAGAATTCTGCTATGCCCTGACGAAGGCTCGGACTTGCCGACGACGAGTCCATGGCACGTGCTGGCTGGAGAGCTCCCTTCTTACGTGTCTGCTGGTTTTGCAGGCAGGTACTTCGCCGCGGCTGCTTCGTACCCAGTGCCGATGCGACGCGAGGTGGCGGGGGCAGGGATAGGGCTGCGCACGTGCCGACCACGGTCACCATTCGTTCTTACGTGCCTCCCTCCGAATCTGTCGACCCCCGGTACTCTGATCCCAGAATTGAACGCTGTCTACTTTATAGCGAAGACGATGGACCCCGCGGCATGTTCCTGCGGAAAACACAGGCACATGGACGCATGAATTACAATCCATCTACAGGGTAACTCGTAATTTGTAAATGTAACGAACATCCATACCGTGCAACAGATTGGAAGTATCGAGTTATCGATTTATGAAAATTTAGCATATTAGCGGGACAAATATACAGAAAAAAATAAATTGGGTAATTATGGACGGATGTAAACTCGCTTTGTTCATATGTGCTTCGCGTGATGTACCATTACCGTACGAGGAATGGGAATATTCTATGCTTGGGGGGTTTCGGACATATGTGTGAAAGAAAACGTGAAACGAAATGCAAGGGGAGAAACGAGGTTAATGGATGTAAAAAAAAGAGGGAAAAAAATTCATATACAGCATGATGAGCCTAAAAGATCGACTAGAAAGGACGAAGTCGGTGATTGCTATGACAAATGATATTACGAATTAAAATATAAGAATAATCGCATTTTTTTGTCTTACATCCGAGACGTTATCTTTTCCATTAGTGGCAGTAGCACGTTCCGCCGGTTAATGAGATGCGATGGCAAGTTCCAACTAATTGCTTGATTTTCTTTTCTTGGTGGTTGCACGCGGGCCAGGTGGGTCACGCCTTGAGATGGAGCCAAGTACGCAAGTGGCCTCCCCGCTGCATATAATCAAGATCTACACCATTCATAGTTTATCTTTTTTTAAATTAAAGTCCTCGCAAAAAGCATTGCAGCCATTGGTCCCCTTCGTCACCCAACGTGATGAGCACATCGAGACTCAAACCAATGTACGTTGGTATTATTTGAATAATATTATTATTTACATGTTTAATCAGATCCATGTATTGTTTTTAAAATAAATTTTTTAAATAAATTGCAATAATATAATATTCGTGCAAGTAAATAAATAAACAAAACTTGTGGAACAGTCCAGATATTATGAATAAAACATGTGGAACCCATTTCTCACCCAGATCCACCGGTCCCATAAAGTTGGTTGGGTGGTCTATTTGATCCTCCCTTTGTGGAGGGAAATGCAGTAGGAAATCTTAAAATAAATCATACTTGGGCCATAACGAACGAAGAAACTGAAATATTCATGAGATTTGATGAAGAAGAAAGACAACACCCATTAAAACTACAAATTATGTGGCGGAGCCAATCGAAACCACAATTTACAGTTTCAGAGGGAACATGGGTTTACTAAAAAAAAAAAAAAAAGCCAGGACAGGCCCTTCCAAGCTAGTTGCAAGCCGGTCTCGAGTTAGATGGGACTGTTCTATCAAGTAACCCAACCCCCGGCTAATTAATTGGAGTGGTATTTGTATTGATAATTCAACTTCAGTCCCACTTAATATAAATATGCAAATTTCAAGCTTCAAATGTTTACAAATGGGAGCTTCCAAGAAGTTTAGACCTCAAACAGAGCCATTGCATGCCTAAGCTAATTGCAATGCCAACAATAATATAAATATGACTAAATAGCAGCCTCTAGGAAAGGAAAACGAGGCCCGCACGATGCACTTCCCCATCTAATTCTCGACTCTGGAGAAGATACCCACCTTCCCATAAGAATTACAACAAAAGAAGGGATCGGGAAAATTGGAAAAAAAAAAAACCCTCGAAGACAGCTGCATTAGCAATATAATCTCTTCTGATTACAGATCTTCTATTCTTAGCTGTTTGAAGCGACTTTCGCTGAATTTTCGTACTCCTCCATCTCGCTCACCCACAGATCTGCAAACTCGCAATTCTTCCAGGCCTCAAACCAAGGCCCCCCAAGCGTGTAGTGTATGGCTTTGGGCTTTGACGCTGGATCGTTCTCGTCAACACGGTTATGACCGACGAGGAAATTCCAAACAAAAGGAATAGAGCCGATCTCCTGATCATCAAGCCATGTGAACCGATGGAGAAACGCCCCCGTCTCAGAATTCACGACCTCGGGAGTCAAGATACGATTCTTGGGATGCCCACAATTGTAGAGAACCATGGAAGACCAGTTCTTCCTGGGATAAACTGTCTGCGCAATGCCATCCATCTTAGTAGTCTCTTTGGGCGTGTAATCGTGATGGACGCACATTACTGCATACTTATCATCGATGAGCTCCGTCAATTCCTTGATGTCTGCAGTGTAAAGGAAATCGCAATCGACGAACATCGCCCAGCCCTCGAAATTGGCTAGGTGTGGAGTTAAGAACCGAGTGAAGGAGAACTCCGTGCTCTCAGTCGAGCCACGCTCGCGCCAGTAAAGGCTTTTGCTCCGCAGCTCCGACTGCTTGATCGGAATCACTTCGACTGGAATCGTCGCACGCTTGAAGATTGAGTAGCGGCAGACCTCATAAGCGATATCCTCACGCGGATCATATCCGACGAAGATCCTGAAGGCCTTCTTCCCCTTTATGTTCTCATTCTCAGCAGGAAATCCCATCGTGAGTACCGGAAACAGGTAGTTGATTTCTCGACGCAGGATCTGCAACTGCGGAACAGGGGAATTTCACAGATCCAGAAAGAAATGCCAAACGAAAAATGTCGCTGATACTCTTAAAAACAGCTTAAAAAGAAGGAAAAAGCATCATGGCATTGCCAAGGATTTCGAAAAAAGTGAAATCCATCACCGAAAGATTGGCAGATCGGCAGAAAATCCATCTTGACAGGAAAAGGTTTTGTATTAGATGGATCCAGATCGAACGTATTCCTTGCTTGTTTGCTGAAAATTTCAAGAAAAAAGCAACAGATTCTCGGAATTTCACTAGTTTCCTGAAGAATACGCTTTTGATCTAGGGTTTTATAAGAATACCTGAGGGGTTTCTCCTCGTACCTTCGCAGACAATAAAGCTTCAGATGGGCATTTCTCTTACTCGCGATCGTCAAAATGACAGGTGAGGCCTTAAATATAGAGATCCTCGCCTCCTAAAAATAGAGGATTTTACATTTTTAGATCAAAAATACCTGCTACACTCTGGCAACGCGGGAGATTGATACACGGTCAGGTGTAATTATGTAGGATTGCCTGCTTTTTATTTAGAAAAATTGGAGATTAAACCTTTGATACTTAGGTCACATGCCAGATCGGTTACATACAGTGGATCGTTGATGGAGAAAATCACAAATGCACCCACTATAACGAACGCCTAACGAAGAGTTAGAGGTTTTGATTGTTTAATGTACTCGAATTTTCGCATATTCCCTAATCAGAATAAGCATTAGCAATCGGTGGGTTCGATTTTAGTTACTGCCAGTGTCGCCTTGTGCGATGTGTTGTTGACTGAGTATGAGGCCTCATTCGTAGGCAGAGTATGTAAAGAAAGGCAAAGTAATTCGGCCAGTCCGTTGGGTTTCCCGCGCCCGAGGATTTCTGCGAAACCGCGTCACCGACAGCTGAATAAAAATCGTAGCTGCCGTTCTCTGAGGATGGCCGTACGTAGCCGGAAATGGATGGCTTAAAATTAGAAGAAGAAAGCTGCCGTTCCGAGAGGATGACCGAACGTAGCGGGAAGTGGATGGCTTAAAGTTAGGAAAAGAAAAGAATTTATTATTATTATTATTATTATTTCTATCTTCTTTAATTGATATAAAATAAAATATACAATTTTTTATTGAAAAAGGTAAAATTGAGAATTAAAAGAAAAAATCTAACTATAAAAGGATAATACAAACCGAAATAGATAATATATTTTCTTCATTTTTGTTTAGTTGATATCTTGATATATTATATTTACGATCTAATATTGACATTTAGTCTATTCAAACACATTCAAAATTGATAGTAATTATATAATAATATTTATTTTTCTTATGAATATTCTTGTTGCTCTGGCTAATGAGCTAAGCCATGCAGCTTCCCTCCTGGGTCAGCTGGTGAGGACGAATGCAATCGCACAGTCGCATTGCATGTTGTTTTGAGTTGGATGCTTTTAATAAGAAATTATATATTAATTAGCAAATGAAAAAGCACATCTCGCCTACAGCTAAGCTAGCTACTATGAAAATCATAATGTATTTGGGTCGTCTTACCTTGGTTAGGCGAGGCATGCTACTAAAGCAAAAACTAACTAGCCCTTATTTATCTTTATCACAGTGTTTTATGGGGTGGGATATAAAAAAACACATCTCTTCTTTTACTTTTATTAATGAATTATTAGGCCCCCCAATAAACCAACTATTTTCTGAGCGAGCGACAGCCGAGAGAGCGCGTGGCCTCAATGGCTCAACTTGTCCGCGACGAAGCCGACGCTGTTGCTCCACGCAACTGGCTTCAACCCTGCGCGTGCCAGAGTACGCGTTTTGCAGATTCCGTGATTCGCGGCAACACGTCAGCATTTGTATTCTACGACAAAGTCAATCAATCTTCCACCTGTGCTCCTTGCTATTGATATTTGTATGTATTAAATAGAAACAGTATGATAATAACAGTCCAACCAAGAATTCTCAATGGAAGCCGATCTTAGTCTGCCGATCGCATCGCCAGCCTGCCTTTTGAAAATACATCACCATCGCGGCCCGATTTATGGATTTGAAAAGACGGTAAAAAATAAAAAAAATAAAATGACAAACAAAAAAAAAAATTCACAAAGGCGCATGAGGAAAATAATTGACCTATTGCAGATCGATCTACGATTCTAATTTCTATACACAATACGAAGAAAAAATCTAGACCTTTATTTGGGCCTTTCATCTTTCTGCTAATTTGCTATTTAGCATCCACATCAACTGTAAACAAGTAAACACTGCAGCACCAGGTTGGCAGCTCAGACCAACGCATGCCGCTTCCAGTTGTGGATTAGCTGAGCTACCCCTACAACATCTGCGGAATTAGCCTTGATAAAAAAGAATCCAGATACAAATTCCTTAAGGCAAACACCATTTAGATAATTATAATTACGAGTTTACAAACACTACTTATCCAGACGAAGCTGCCTCATAATAAGCATAATTCAACAGCTATAATCCAAAAGCCACTCTCTGCACATAATCGGGGCGCCTCTTACTTGGCATCCGAAGAAGTCCTGTTATTTGCAGCTCTGTTACTGCTCTGCAAAATCGTGCTCTGCAAGCACATCATGTTAAGGGCTACTCAAGGATGACAGGCACTCTCGTCAGAATCATCAAATTATGGACCATCCGAGTCAATGGTTTAAGAGAAACTAACGTGTTTAAAGCATATAGTGAGTCGTAAAATGTAGCAGAGGAATAGCCCCATCATGAGATTCAATTTTCATTATCTGTATGCTCACACCTACACATGCTATTCTAAGTTGCCACAATACCTACTTTCATAACAGAACGTTGATTTCAATAAAACTCTTCCTAAAAGTAACAATTCATAAACCAAGCTCTTCACAGGACATTGAGCATTTCCACGTGTCAAAATTTTAATCCAATGCTTACAAAATGGGGGGAAAAACAACTTTCTTAAAGAGCACAAGAAAAAGCAAAAAATAAAGTGCATTCCATGATGAAACTGACACCTAAAATCCCTAAATGAACATTCTAACAGTATCAGGATAATCTCGTTGACAAAGCAAAAGATTAGAATTGAGAATCACGCATGCCAAGTGTCAACTCAGTTGCAATCATACAATCTATAGATGTTTTGAAAACAAAAATTAGAAAATAGAGAGGAGAAAAGTAGCAGCAACTTGCTGGCATAATCACACGCTAATTAGTTATTACTTGCCTTTCTTTTATACACAGGACTAAGACTTATTGATTTATCATTTGTTCACTTCCTATATATGGTCCATATATTGATACACTTCAAAGAAAAAAACCTAAGGATCATATGCATAAGCATGGAGAAACGCAAATTTCATTTCCATCCACCCACATGGATTCGATACTGCAGTATTTAATGTGCACACATGTTGGTAACTTGGTATATTGTTTTTCCTAAATTGCCATCCTGCATATCTCAAATGAGTTCCCATGTATAAGGAAGCAACAGAACTGACGAGACAATATGAACATAGCAGATTTAAGAAAGCAACAGAATTTATGAAACAATATGAACATAGCAGATTCAAGAAAGCAACAGAACTGATGAAACAATATGAATGTAGCAGATTTAAAGCGAATAGAATATGCCTAATCAGAATCCTACATAAGAGGATACTGGACAGATGCTTCATCTACTTCCGCAGGTTCATGAGTAGCTTTTCTCCTTTTGGACTTTTGTGACTGCTGCATTTTATGTTTTCTGTTTGAACTTGAGCCACCAATTGTTGCTTTGAAAGATTGATACCAGTCATGAAGGTTTATAAGGTCACCATGTTCTTGTGCTAAATTGTATCTGCAATATTCAAATGCACTTCAGGTCTAGGACGTATTCATTAAAGTTTTGGACATCCCTGCCCATGACAACTAGGTATAACAAATATGCCTGAAAATGACATATGCAGGCATGGCCAAGATATACTGACAGGTTCTATACCCTCATCAGCTTGTTTCTAGTTAAACATAAAGAGGGGGGATTGAGCAATCAGTACCACAAAGAAGCCAATAATTAGTTCAAGAAAGTCATTTTCAGGATAAAAAGGCCAGCCTTGCAGTAGCCTGATTTTATCTATGAAAATGTGGATGCACCTCCCACTGTCCAAAAAAATTATGGCATAACAGTGATGAATTCAAGAAAGTCAGATTATTACATAATTGAAGAGTCGTGCATGGATGGCAATAAGATACTGCCACGCTTGTGGCAGCAACTACATTGGAAATACTTGTGCGACTTGAGAAGATCAACCTGAACCGTTCTCCTTGGATTCCCAATCAGAGCCTGGCAAAAATAAAGGCAAGGTATGAATCAATGCTGGCAATTTATCAATTCACTCTTATGAATCTTAACACAAAGAAATCAGTACAAAAAATAAAATTCACATGGTTTACATTACAATTCTCATAGAGCAAACAATTGACTACAGGTTTGCATTTTCTAAAAGAATGAATTGAGGAAAAAATTATTGATTGTATCCTTGTCCTTAAGAATAAAAACCTGGAGACACTAATGGATTTTTTGGATTCTTAAATTCGCCTACATTTTGCACCGACTATTTATTCAACATTTGATAACAGCATCAATACTATTATCATATCATGTAACCCATATAGGGGTGAAACTCAGGTCTGGCTAAGTTGGGTTGGAGTCAACCCTAACCCTATTAGTAAAACATCAACCATAATTCTATTTCTAAAATTTAAACCCTAACCCTACCTCTATTAGTAAAATTTTGGGTTGGATTCAGGTTGACAATTCAAGATGTAAATTTAGGTGATTTAAAAGTATTAACTTAAACTAATTCCAAAGAAAGATTAAAAATAGCTAATTTACTGGGCATATTATAATAAAATGCAATGACATTTTTTAGAAATTAATTCACAAATACTCAAAAGAAAGCATAGAATTATAATTCTTAAATCAGCAGTACTCAAATTCAACAAAGACAGGGTAACAGTGGAGTTTAAGGATATTCATAAATGAAATAGAAGGGCATTGTAGAGACAATAATTAAGTAGGGGTGCACATCAGGTCGGGTTATAGCGGTCAAGGTCATCCCAACCTAATCCTATCTGTAGAAACCTTAACCCAACCGTATTATAGATCGGGTTTGGTTGAGGTCATCCCAACCCTTACCCAAACTTTTAAATTTTGATCAGTTTTGGGTCAACAATTTGAGTTTATATCTTTCATATATACATTTCAAAATACTGATTAATTATAGTAAATTTACTTACAAAGAATAAATTTTGACACATCAATTTTAAAAATAAATATATAAGGATTAATCTATTAAAGGGAAGTTTAAGGCTATATGGATTTCAAAGGAAAGAAATAAAAATAGTGTTGGGTTTTAAAATTGCACTCCTATTTAAAATAATAAACAGTAAATAAAAAATTAAATATATATTTTTATTAAGTTATTAAAAAGGGTCGGGTCTGGTTAGTCGGGTTACAAATATGTTAACCCAACCCTAACCCTATTTTCAAATCGGGTTGCTTTTTTTAACCTAACTTGATCCAAGAGTCAAAAATAGTGTCCCAATCCTACTTAAAATTCTGGTCAGGACTGCTCGGGTTGACCAAACCCAATTTGCACCCCTAGGATTAAGCCATAATAGCACTAGACAAAAGACAAATAAATTTAAAAAATTAATCATTGAAAGTTGAAATGTGTTGCCTGATCAGCAACGCTATCCCAACCCCATTTCTCCAACCCAATAGTCAGGTTCGGGTTGAACCTAACCCAGGTTGCAACCCTAAACCCATATATAGCTAGATGTCCCTTGATAGAATAATTTCTAAGAAAGTCCCATTAATCCAGCCTTGCTCAGATTTCTATCACTCTGACCAATGTACAAAACCAGGAGCAACTTCTAGTTTGCCTTAAAGGGCAAATCCATGAAATTTAGGTGAATGGACCATGAATCACTGTGGTAATGAAGTATTAGAAGGAATATTGCTACTTAACCCAACAATGGTGATTCGTTAGTAGGAGTGAGCGAATGCGTGTGTGCATATTGCAACTACAAAAAAATGATTATTTTATACATGAACAGTTGAATGCTAATACAACTTTTAGGAGATCAAGAGTGAAGACACCGCCCAGGGAGATGGAGAAAGATGAGGATCAATTGCCCTAGATAGACAACTACATAGATGGTTCCTACAAGTATGCTTATATGTATATGAGTGTATAAAATATCACTAGTTGTCTGATCATGCCCAAACAATAATATTTCAGAGGGAAATACACCAAAGATCAAATAATTCAAGCTGGCTTCCATGAAAACTTCAGACTTTCTTTTCAATGTTGTGCTACAGACTATAGATCACAAGCATAGCACTACATAACATGCAGCTATCACTTGCATCAAGATATAAATTGTCCACCATCCAAAATTCCAAATATAATTGTACATGGCAAACTTAACAGCACTAGGCGCACAACTACGATTTTGATTCTGCTAGAAATATGATCTAAGTTATCCCATATCTGTAAATGCAAAAGCATAATCATGGAAAGATGGCAGCTGTATGCTTCAATCATCAGAAACTCTACAGATAATAATTAAAAATGATTCAATGCTCAGAATCATTGGATAATTCTCACTGCTTAGTGAAGCTTGTCCTGCCTACAAATGAAGTGATCATATAAACATGGAGGGATTCTAAGCATAAAAAATTGCTTTGCAGAAGATAATTCCAATTAAAACTAACATTTCTAAACTTACAAAAAGAAATAAGAAGAGATAGCTTCATTGATTGACTTAGATATATAAGAAAGCATTCTCAAATGAACCCCATGAAAGAACATTCTAGGACTTCAAATACTCACTGACTGCAGCATGCCAACGTTTGTAAAGCAGACAATTTCATGAAAAGACTTTAACTCCAATGGTTTCATATGATCCCTGATCCAAAGAAGTGATTAATAAATTGGGGCACTTGCAAGACTACATGAAAGAATAGGACTAGACAAAAACCTCAGGTATGGGAAGGAAGTTAGAAAAAAAATTCAGAGGCAATATCAAAGACAAATAAGAGTCTTCTAAATGGAAGATAACTTCACAAAGGCAAAGATTAAGATATTGGATATGGTCTTTTATAAGGATTGAAATATTCATTTTCATTTATCAGTTATATCAATACATTTCTTCCATGACCAACTTACCAATACATGCAAGGATGCTAACAATCTAAGCAAATGCTTGTTATTGTGGTCCAAACCAAGAGGTGCAATTGCCATCAAGCAAAACCATTTACATTCACAAATTATCAACATTATTTTTCTTGATCCTAAAATTATACCTTGTTTGGTGAAATTACTTGCATGGGTTAATAGAAGCTTACAATAATTTACAATCAAGTGTTTAGCCTCTTAGTTTTCTGAGATGTAACAATTGACACTTGATAGCATTTAACATTAAATACATATATTACCTACCAATGTAAAATTACTGTTAGGAAAGCACAACGAAACAATAGCGTTAACACTGTATAAGAAGATTATACTTAAAACTACAATGTTATTTCAATAATGATCTGCTCACGGTAATGAAAGCCTTTTGTACCTGATCATACATTCTAATAGCATTGCTGCTTTCTGTGGTGCTGACATTGCACCCTTTTCTGTGTTTGAATGACATCGAGAAGTAGACCTCCTACCACATGAATATAGTCGACTTAGTTCTACCGTAGCTTAAAGAATAACAAAGCTTTATTCACCAAGATAAAATAGATAAATACTGAATGACGCAATTCATGGGAATTGAACACAATTCATGCAAATACCAAAGGATTCATTGCAGGATGGTATGATTCACAGCATATGTGATACAATGCTACATTTCAAATTTTGTAGCCATAAGATAAAATTCAAATTGTACAAAATCACACTATTTTATAAACACTGCCTGTATACCCTTGCAAATCATATATTGTACGGTTTTAACATTACTTTCATACCTCACAGGCTCACATCACCTGGCTTAGGTCCACTCCCAAAATAATTAACCACTCCCATGGTTTTTAATACATGCAAATACCCTTAGTCTTTTGTCAGAAAGGTATTGGGAAAAATCTAAGTACAATTTCGGGGCAATCATGACACTCTTCATTATCCAACCCCTGGCCTTCACCAGAGGACCCACACATCTGTGTAGGACAAATACCACAAGATTCCAAACCACATGGTAGTGCCTAAGCTGTAATCTCACTTCTCATGGGCCTAGAGCTTTCTCAAGTGTTAACCTGTGCAACACTTTAATCATATTCCTGTTGTCAGCAAGTCAACAAACCTCAGTACACAACCACAAGTGACATGCCATTGTGTAACCTTACTCTAATACCTCTTGCCAATGAAACAAGTCCACTGCTAAAATGACAAACTGATTTTAAGGTTTCTGCACCTTCACATATCCCAGGATTTCTCACAATGTCTTCCTGATGTGGAGCTTGGTCTAATGACAGCAAAATCACGATGGAAGGCTCTAAAAGGCAAAGATGAAGATCCAAAAGGCATGTGAGAAAAAGTTAAGGGCATAAATAATATACCAGTCAAGTATGATTCACAATTGATATGACTGACAAAGTAGGTTTCATGTCACTCAAACTACTTGCAAGAAGGCTCAGTTGCTAGTGATGAACTAGATGCACAACAAAGCAAAACAGGAAAAATGTGATCCAGTCTAGAATGAAAGTAAATCTAAAACTGTATCTTTTTGTGGATTTCTTGTTGGAGTTAAAGACAATCTTATAATGATTAAAATTAAATAAAAAAGAAAAGGCAATAAACTTCCCAAAAAGCTAAAAGAAAAAGAAAAATGATAGGAAATTACTCTCGAGAGTCTAGCCCTCTATGCTTCACATTCTTGCCAGCATCCTCACATCTCAAAGCAGACTGCAGCTCTTTTACTTTATGGTTGACCTATAAGATGGACACAATTCAATAACATCAAAGTTGCTTCTTGTATCTGCTTTTAAGTTCCTGATCAGAAGTCACTGCTAATCCATCAATGCCCACAAAAGAATTATTAGAATTAGAAAACTAAAAGAGTCAAATGAAATAATCAATTTAACACAATAGTCCACAAACCATTTAAGTTAATGAAGAGAGCAAACCTAAAATGAATCACCAAAACATTTTAGAAGTAATTTCGATAATTTAAGTGTCAAAAACTAAAATCTTATGCTTGAGAATTGTGTTATCAAGTTATCTGGAACGTAAAGATTCCTACAGTCCAGAATATGGTACCTTCGTGTTCATATAGATTCAGCAAAAAATCACAAAGAAAATTATTGCCAAGAGGGGAATCCCTCATCTTATGCTTAAGCAGGCCTGGATACTATGTTCTTGAGTCGCTTCAGCTATTTGTACACTATAAGTTACAGTATGATAGCATTTATAAAGGCATGAATGCATATCTTTCCATCAACAAACAACAGATGATGTGGCCAGGGTAGTCACTTTAAAAACAAGCTTAAAGAGCATATTGCTATATATTGGAATGCAATAGCAAGGACTTTCTTTTTTTTCTTTTTTTTTTTCCATAAACAATACAGTGAGTAGATTATTGTTCGTTCCATCTAACGAAGATATCTAGAATTCAATCGAGATTGCAGATAAAATGTCAATTCAACTCAGCGTTTCCTGCATCAAAGTTAGATTCATTATGCATTCAGTGGACAAAACAGCATGTGCATGGAACCATATGGTATCAGACACTTTCCAGTACAAACTCCATTTTTGCTGGACTTGGGAAAATATACCATTTGAATTCATGAAAACAATGAGAACTGGATAAAACAATTCTAATATAAGCAAGTTGTACCTCAGGCATTTCCTCTGTGTGCTTTCCCCAAATTTGAAGCAGTTGAGACAGTGATCCACCTGGAAGATCCCTAATCCACAAAAAAGATTAGTTTTAGAACTATGTATTGGAAGTTATACCAGAAGATACCTACATTTGATATCTTATGGTTGTACCACGCTCGAATATTTCAATAAAGAAAAAATGTCAAATGACTAAGACGCCATGATTAGGCATCCAGAAACTTAATAAGAATGGTTTTTCATAGATAAAAATAATATTGGTGCGCAATGTATTTCACAAACGCATGCCCACCGTAATTGACACATTCAGTTAGGAGAAACTTGTTCCAGTTTGGTCTGGTTTCAGGATGTAATTTGTCCCTGCATTCCTTTTGTTTGCAGGGATACTGAATGATGTGAGTGGAGTCAGCAGACTTGATTTCAACCATCATCTAGACTGAAATGTAGGTATAGAAGCCAACAAGTAGTCTTTTGTCTTTGCTACTACCACTGAAGTGTGTAAATCACAGGTGACACATTTGCTCATTAGGTCACGTGGCAATAATCTAGAATGACAAGTGAATTTTGTAGTCAAGCTATAAAGTTGCAAGGAAATGGCATGTGCGAAAATAAAACTTTTCTATATCGTAATGGTATTCAAGTTCAATTTAGCCAGAAACTAGGTTAGCTGGAAGATAAAATCCACATCAAGTTAGCCAATACCAAGAGAGCAGGAATGAACAGCTGGTCAAACCAGTTCACCCACAAGCCATTTTTGCACCTTAGCCTTTTTTTTTACAACGTTTTTGTATTACAAGAAGAACTAAAACTTGTTTGACCAGTCTGGTTCCGATAATGCTGCATGACATTGTCACATCCCAGACATGTAATTACATACCTTACCTTACGCAATGCCTGAACAATTAAGCTTCCCATTGCATGGCCAAAACATCCTCCACTGTGAAGTCCCTGATTCATTGGTGAGCAGAAAGTAGAATCTTTGCCTCCTCCCACAAAATAATCAGAAACCATTGAGTTGCAAAAGTCTGGATTGAGTGCCTCACAGAATATGTCCATAAGTTGCATTTTGAGAAATTTTCCAACTTCATATATGCACTAGAACAAAGATTTTTGTAGAACAGAAATCAAATGAAATTATTAGAAGCTTTGTCATTGTCTCAATCCTTTTAACTATGAAGTTCTAGGCCTCCATTGAAAATGGCTAAATTATCATTTCAATATACTTTCCCATATCCAACCACACACTACTGCCAACCCTAAATCCCTAAGAGGCATTCATTTAGAAACAACTAGAAAAACAAATATTCTTTCAGTTTGGAACCATTCAACAAAAATCAATAATCAGTCAATGGCTAAGAATCTGTCAGAACATAGTTGGAGGAAGGTCATTTGGTCCAGTAATGCCAAGTCGTCGACTGACCAGTACTGTCAACAGTAATCAACTGAGGCATCTGGCCTCCCCACCAACACCATCAATGACTATCTTTTGTTGGGGCAAAAAAACCATCTTTTTGTCCATTTACCACATGATAATTAAAATTTTCTTTTCCTTTCCACTTATCTCCTAAAGTATAAGCATGCCCTTACACAGACCCCCAGGGAAACAGTTCCCTTGTATTCAGATATTTAATCAGGTCTAAATTATGATCCAAGAATCAATTTCTGAACTTGTCAATATGTTTCTTTGAAGATAGAGCTTTTTTGGGGGAGCTGGGGGGGGCGGTTATTTGTTCTTTCATCTGAATTACACAGCTTAGTCTAAGGTCTGACTTCCTCATTCATTGATCTCTAGGCCAAGATTTGGGCATAAAGGAATATATTCCGCTGCCCTAAGTGATAACCCACTTTGATGGTGATTGTCTCACTTCAGTTTTGGTTTCTGGTTTTGCGATCCCAGTAAACTATCTCGGCATCAGAATGGGCTCTCATTCTGAAACCAATGCCACCTCTTTCGCCCAAGCATCAGAAACATAATTGAACATTTGCCTCGTTGGACATGGGATGTATAGAAAGCAATCCAAAACTGCAGCAAAACTATAGATTAGCTTAGACCGAGACATTTATGCATAAGGTTGAGACCGAGCATTTCTCAATCAAACTGAGATATGGTAGTGCTTGAGGACTTACCATGACTACAGAGCTCCAGTTCCTTTGGAGCTTCTTCAACTCCAAAAGCCCATGTGCCAAAGTCTCGCCTGTCATTTCAGTGAACCCTGCCCTAGCAACACAAATAAAGGTAGTCCCAATAAAATTCAGCATACACACTTTCATTTCCAGCAAATTATTTATACCAGCAACCTTGCATGGGAAACTCAGAATATTACCTCTGACAAGATGACAGATTGAAAGCATATTTAAGCATCATCTCAGGCAAAAATTCACACTTCTTTCCCCATGTTATCTACAATAAAAAAATAAGTAAAATACAAATATACGAGTTTACTAATCCTACACCATTTAGGGAAATTTTGCCCTAAGAGCAACAATCCAAGGAGTTGTCAGATGGTAAATAACTAATCATTTCTATTTGTACATATTTCGTTGTCTTGAATTCTTGACTGACACTAGCCTCAGCTTAGGGGAAAATTTACTTATTATTTATTTAAGCATGCACAAATGTCGACAAATTGATACATCTTAGGGTAGTTTGCATGCACAAATGTCGACAAAATTGATACATCTTAGGGTAGTTTACCCTTCACCTTTATCAACATATGCCCTTTCCCAACAATTGGGTCCTCTCGATGAATCCAAGGAAAACATTTCTAGTTCGAAATATCATGTTGACAGGATTCATAGTAGAAGACATGGCAAAAGTTTTATGCCAGATGCCAATCTGATGTTATTGTCAGCCTTTATCCCTGCTTAGAATTTTCAATGCTAGAAAACTCCTACATGCCAGTTCGTGCTGCTATTAGGCATAAAAGGGGCAAATATTCTGAATCCACCTAAGAGTCATTCACTAGCCATTCCCCATCCAATCAGTGTGGTTTGAGAAGAAAAATGAAGTAGCCAGCCCAAATTCATCAACCAAAGACTAACTAATGTACATTAAAAAAAAAATCTCCATATGTAAGGGGAAAAACCAATTTCCACTTGCGTTAGAGAGGTTGCAAAGCAGAGGAAAAAAGCACAGATGGTGCATGCTCACCCATGCAATTTCTATGCAGAAAGCAATTCTGTAATCACATGATTCTAGGCCTCTCACACCAATTTGAACAATGTTACAATGTCAAGACAACACCCTTTTCCCCATTCTTGTAAGTCTTCAAAAGCTTCTTAAATCAAAATAAAATCAATAACCTGTCCTCTTTCCTCAACATCTAATCACCTTGATAATCAATACTAATCCAATTATACAAAGCACTCAAGATCAACAACAAACTAATAGGGCATACAAATAGCTCACAAAGATAAGAATCATGAATCAAATGCGCAAAATGAAGGTAAAACTAATTTAACCTTACTGTCATCATCAGTACCAGCTGGGCCCAAGAAACTTAACGGCTCCATGAAAAAATGTTTAGTGCAAGCAATCTGCAGGATTATCAGACATGCATTCCAAAAGATGAAACACAGAATGATCAATGAAAATTCATTCCTTGCATTAAAAAAGCAAATGCAGGTTGAACTGGGGATTTCCATGAAAGGCAAAATTTCTGACCTTTAAAGCCTTAATAAAGGATGCTATTGTTCCATCATGCTTCAAAAAGTAGTTCCTCAAAAATAGTGCGACCTCATGACCAACTCCAAAACCAGAATATTGTTTCACAAGAACGTTCTCAATTATTGCATCCATTCTCTCAGCAGGCGAACCCAATGTAAACTTACAAGGATGTAAACACTGAAGAGCCTTTGATGGAAGCAATTTTGTTGAAGCATCAATAGTTGTTGCAACACCTGTGATTAGAATGATAGGTATCTGGACTACCCACTCACTGTAAAACAGGAATCATGCTTTTAGAAGCCAAAATAAATATTTCTAAAAGAAATTTAAAAGTAAAAGAAACAAATGAACAAGTACATAACTTGTCAGTCATTTCATGTAATTATCAGTAAATAGTATTGGAGAATGCAAGGAAAAGGTTTATTATTAGGGATATTTCATTTATGATTTCGGGTATTTAATTGCTTTCTTTGAAATTTGATGTGCACATCAAATAATCTAAACATAGATTAATTTAATGAATAACTTAGCTTATGGCTTTCATTACTTGAGTTAGATTTTTTAATTTGTGTGCAGTTAAACTAGGGTTTTGTTCTGAATATCAGTTTTCTATAAATAGGGTAGAATGCATTACAGTTTTCGAACTTTTGATGAACAAAAATTGAATAAAAGTTTTCTCTCTGCTTGCTCCCTAATTATACCTTATCAAGTTCCTCTATTCTTGCTCTAAATTCTTCTCTTCTTCCTCTTAAGAGGACCTGCCTCTTTCACCTCAATTCTCCTCTTCTCATCCTCAAATTCTTCCCTTCCTCTATTCTAATCCATAATCTCTTCTCTACATTTTCCCTATTGAGAGGGCACCTCTTTTTTCCAAACACTTCCACATTTTCATTCTATAAGAGCAATCTTATTCTATATCAATTTGGTACAGGGCATCTTGTTCTGCATTAAATAGTTTTTACCTTCCACCAATCAGATTTTCAACCAATTGAAAAGGACAAGGAACTCTTTGAATAGAATGATAACACAAATTACATTAAATTTTGACTAAATTGATGTAAGCCAGACCAAAAATGATACCATCGAAAAGAAGAAAAACAATAGAACAAACATATACAATCTTCTAAAACTGAATCAAATGGGCCAGATCAAACTACTTCAATCAAACCAGTCCCTATCCATAACATTCAGTGCATGAAAAATCAAAACAGCACAAAAAATAGTTGATAGAAAAGAACAAGCCAATTAAGTTGATCCAAGTAACAAACTGTGAATAATCAATCCAATTTAATCTATAACGACATTTATTCATGTCCCAAACCTGAATGTTTAGTAATTATTGTTGCTTACGTTATCTTAAGGATTGCAGTATTTGCACATTATTATGTTATTCAGGTTTTATTTTGCTTAGGTTTTAATTATATGTTTTTCTGTTTCTTATTGTAATATTGCTCTTTTAATTTGTTAATTCCTAGCTATGTCACACAGATGTAACAAATCAAACAAGTTAGCAACCAACAATTGAGCCAGCTTGAACCAAAATGCTTAATTGACCAATTCAACAATCAATGGCCAGCTATTCAGACCAGTGCCCATAGTTTTGCTAAAAGGGGAAATTCGCTAAGCCTAAAAGAGAAATTTTGCTAATTTCGGAGAAATTATTGATAATTTTGTCGAATTACTTTGCTAAAATAAAAAAAACTAGGAAAATGGATAAAATGTAAGAATTTTTCATAAAACTTCTTGATAAATTATAATAAACCTAATTGCACATCTAAAACAAAAAAACATCATTTTAAATGTCAACAAATATGAAGTAAAAAAAACATACCAATGATACAAACACCGATAAAGCAAAACTCTTATGTGAAATGCTATTAAAAGAAATATTTAGCTTACATGGTTGTTAAACATATGCATATAAATAACATATTTATTTATTTTTTATTGCTGTTAAATATTATTTATATTATTTCAATAAAATAATTTTTTCACCAAATTTCTTTTCATATGCTCTAAATAATTATTATTACAAGCTATTTAATTAAAAAGGCTGAAAAATATTTTTTGTTATAAAACATTTCCTAAAAATATGGATATTTCTTAAAAAACAAAAATCTATTTAACGTAAACAAATGTATTTTCAACTTTAAAAAATGGAAAAGAAAAAAGAAAAAATGCCTCTTAGCTATTGAAGTTGCCAATCGATGAAGATAATGATGATTTTGAAGCTTCATGTTTTGAACATCACACTAAAATGTAAATTTTGGGGATGAGGAAGAAGAAACATCATAAAAATTAGCAATTTGTCATAAAGCGGCTTCTCAACACTCAACAATGGGTTTCGGGAAGTTACAAATGCATTTAGGCACTCAACAATGGGCTTTGAGAAGCCAAGAATGCATTTGGGAGAAAATTTCGAGAAAATGGATACAATTACGAAATTATCTCCTAGTCTACGACATTTGCACATTTCTTAGGCTAGAACATCTCGCTGGAGGGGGAAATCAAAATTTTCGCCGAAAATTTCGATTTTGCAAGCAATGATTCAGACAATGGATTTCCTTCTCATAACAAGAAATTAAAGAGTATTGCAAGTTCTAGTTAGTAACAGCATTGTAGCGAAATAAAGAAGAAAAAAATATACAGTAAAGAAATAAGGAAATGAATACCTCAGCAACATGATGAACTCAGCCAATATAGTGCCATTACATCGCTCCAAGTCATCAATTATGATGATTACGGGATGATCACCGTTGTCCAGTTCAGTGTACCAAGCAGCTAAGATAGCAATATCAGCTGCCTGTTGTCAATCAATGTGGACCAATGAGAAATACAGAAAAGAGTAGTAGACCTTTGAAGAAATATAAAGCTGCATCAAGCTAAGATAAAGAGGAAAACATTATGCATTCATCATAAGAGCACTTTTCTAAACAAAATCTGGTAAGCCAACCTCTCCCCAAATTTTCAATCATTCAAAAGACGGTGTTCAGGTGGACTGACCAGACCTCAAATTTTTACACTGATTGGATAATCGTAGCCCTTCAAACACACACCTTTTGCATGTTAAATATTCAGAGTTGCTTCTACATGTCTTTCAGTTTTCATCAACTGGTTAACAATATGATGTTTGGGGCAATGGGAATATAATTATCCAATCAAAGTCTTTTTCTTTTTCTTTTTCCTTTTTTTTTTTCAAAGAACGTAGCATAGCCCTCCTGACAATATAGTTTCAATGTGCGACACTCGAAAAGTTTTTAGTTCCATTTGTGAGATGGATTCAACAGATGTTGCAGAAAGGAAAAAAAATGAAGAAAGGAATAAAAAGCATACATCAAGACTAACTGTGACTAATTGTCTCAGCAAGCTTCTTACACAGCCACCTATTCCATTCTTGACTGAAAAGTGTGTTGATGAAAGGTTTGCCACCTGGCACCCTTGAGACTTCAAATGTGCGCCAAGCTCCTCAAATGTCAAGATGTCATCAACAAACTCAATATTCTCTGCAACACATTTTTTGGAAGACTTACCCCACAAAAAACTTGAATAGGAAAGCATTATTGATACAATGCCTTATTGGCCAACTTCTGCAAAGTGAAAACTAAAACATGAAGAAAAAAAAATCAAAAAAACAAAGGTTACTTGTTAATATCAAAGCTGTGAAGATCTGTTTGCAAACGCAATCAGCTGCTGAGGGGAATAAGTGCTTTGCTTTGGAGAAACTATGCATACTGGATGATCTCATTTTCTCAAAAGATTCACAGACCCAATGATTTATCTCAGTGAAAACATTGATATTAATTTGCCGCAGAACACCCTGCAAAATTTGCAAAAATAACATTTTATGGGCATTCTAGGTTTATGGATGCATAGCAATGTTTTATATTGACTTGACATTGTTTGTTCCATAGAGGGGGGAAAGACCAAATTACATCAACAAAGAAAAGACATGAATCAAAAGCATAAACATGTGCCTCTGAAGTTTCCAATTCAAAAGAAAGTAGTAAGAGCTAGGCCATAAATGTATTAACCAGTTGCTCTCTGTGTATCAATATTCATTTAAAACCATGGAAGTTGGGACATCAGGTATGGAAATCCAGTTGTTCAACAAAACCTCTGTTTAGGGAGGGGGCTTAAAAATCAACTCCACTATTCTTTCCTATTTCAAAAATCACCAAATTTTTTATAATTTCAGGTTACATATTCCAGCCCAACATCATGTTCTAAAAATGTTTACTGATCCCCAGACAAATAACCAGAGATCAAACACATACATAGACTTTCAGGAATACCATATTACCATCCAATTCTAAGGGAATCCATTTCCTAAAATGGAAGTCATGCCTAATGCAATGTAGCGAGAATCAATCAATAGTGGCCCTTATGCATTAAGAAAAAGAACAGCAGCAACTATGAAAGATAAAAAGAACCTTGGCGGCAGTCTCAATCTTGGACCATACAAGATCGAAAGCTTCAACGCGCAGCTGCTCATAGAGACAATCTTCATCCTCATTTGAACACTCGATGCCGGGTTTCTCACTTGTTTTGGGGGATGCCGGAGGTAAATTGACCTTCTTCCTGGCCTTCCGCAAACCCAAAGATTTCTGATGGGGCTTCTGTAGCAATGCCTTGTGGAGAAGGAAGAATGGCTGCAGAAGAAAGATGAAAAAAATGAGAACAGAGACCATGTCGAATGAAGAAGAGAAATTTGTGACTACCTGAAGATGGTTTTCTGCATTTTCAGATACGTTGGATGGAGGAGGAGGATCTGGAGTGGCAGAAAGTGACATGGATCGCATTCACTATGGTTCTTGAGCAAGCTCTGAGAGAGGTAGTGTTTGAACAACGTTATCAAAACCCGACTAGTAATTAAACAGGCCAACAAGTTGGTTCGGTTCAAACCAGTTGGACCATTCAATTGGAACCGTGACATCATTATAATATGATTATGATATTATAAAGTTTTAATGATTTTAAAAATATATAAATATTATAAATTTTTAGATAATATTATAATTGTATCATGCATGTAACAATGATTCTATAGCCCAAGGCAACGGAGAATAAAATATAACAATCAAAATAAAAAGCACAAGAGGCGTTGTCGCATGCAATCACACAATCACCCAGCAGCCATAAGGACAAATATGCAAAAAATAAAAATAAAAAACTCACAAGATGGGTTGCCACTTACCGAAGTTGAAGGAGATGCCGATGGAAGGGAAGAAAGGAGATGATGCAGTCGGATTGCTGAGATCCTTTTCTATTTACACACAGGTAGAAAATCAATGACTGAATGCGTTGGGCAGGCCAGGCAAGGCCGTTGGAATCAGGTTATGCTGGCCGGATGACAACGCTATCGTTGTTGCTGGCCGCTAGTGTCATCAATGGTGCCGCTAGAAGCCTGGAAGGAAAACCCTGTTCGTGAAGGGCTAGGAGACGAGTGCATCGGGCACAATGTTATCAGAACCAAACTAGTAATTGAACTGGAACCAAACTAGTAATTGAACTGGTCAATAAACCGATTCGGTTCAAACCGATTGGACCATTTATTTGAACCATGACATCATTATAATATAATTATGACGTTATAAAGTTTTAATGAATTTAAAAATATATAAATTTTAAATAATATAATAATTATATTATGCATGATGCAATGATTCTATAACCCAAGATAAATGCAAGGAACAAGTAACAATCACGTAATAAAGCAATATAAGGAACGAAAACAAGCAAGCAATGTAAGGAACAAGTAGCAATCACATAATTACCTTGTTGGCTCTTTGATTGGAAAAAAAAAATTAATGGGTTTGAAAAAAATAGAGAAATTATGAAAAAAAAATACACACAATGTCGTTGCTTGCCAAAGTTGAAGGAAAACTTACACCCATATGAATTTACTCCTTTATCACTAAAAATCACCTACATTAGACATTTACGTGCATTAAAACAATTAACAATTATAAAAAATTGAACATTTAATCCATACTTTGTCATAGAACCATTTTTATGTGTTTTAAGATTTCATTATTCATTTATCTACTCAAAAATTCATTTAAAATTTTAGATGATATATAATGTAATATTAATTTAGACAGTGTTTAGTAATAAAGTAAATCGCAATGAAAATATTTTATGTGGTTGAATAAATATTCCAAAATATAGCTTAGATCCTACTTTGTCCATGGGGTTACAGAACCAAATTGTAACAAGCTCATGTTAGCGTGTTTAATTCTGGTTTGGACCCCAATTGGGGAAACAGAGGGTGTGGGATACCCGCATTAAAAACTCGCTGGGGAGAATGGAATTTACCGTTGGAACTTCCCGCCAAATGAAATTCGTGCATGGCAGGGCAAGTTGGCTGGGTTTTTGCCTTAATCGCATCCGAGGATGATCCGGTGAGTGTCGTAATGGACAGATAAATGGCAGTTTGGTGAGCCACCACCGGAGCTTTCTATCATACGGAGCAAAGCCCCTTGACATGAGGAACGAAAATAAAAGACTTACACACAATGTCGCTCTCGCCGGAGTTGCAGGAGACGCCGGAGCTGTCGATGATGGCTGACGCTGGAAGGGAAGACACTGTCAGATCGGAAAAACCCTTTTCGTTTACAGACAGACCTGAGGCAGAGAGATGGGTGAGGGCGTTGGGCGAGCCACTCACGGTCGTAGGAATCAAGCTGGAAGTCCGATGACGACGCTGTCGTCGATGGCCATCACTGGAAGGGACGATATGGGTTTCGAGCTGTGTCTGAGAGACGACTGAAGACTTAAGAGGGTGCGTCGGTTGGGCCACGCACGGCCGTCGCAATGAGGCCGGAAGTGATCGTCGATGGCCGTATGAGATGGGAAGGTGGAAAACCCTTTTGAAGCTGCGTCGACTGACGAAGACGAACTGGAGAGGGAAGATTGAAGCGGAGAGGGCGCGTCGGGGCGGTTTAGGTATTTATTTATTTATTTTTAAATAGCCGAACCGGCGGGACCGCTGTTTCAACTTTTCGGCTACAGACAGGACCGGGATTATTTGAACCGGACCAGACCTGTTGGTTGTCTGACCTTAGAACCGGCCGGCCCAATCCGGTTTAATTACCCTGGTCGGGCAGGCCACGCGAGGCCGTTGGAATCAGGCTATGCTACCGGAGACCAGGATGACGATACTGTCGTCGTCGATGGCCGCCGGTGTCATCGATGGTGCCGCTGAAAGCCTGGAAGGAAAACCCTCTTTGGGAATGGCACAGAGACGAGTGCGTTGGACGGCAGCAGGGGAGCGAAAATGAAAAGTAGCTTAGGGGTTTTTATTTTTTGTTTGACCGGTCCAACCGCGTTTCCACCGGAACACGCAGACCGGGCTCTGTCGAACAGCGAAAGTGACCGATTTTAATAACACTGGGTTTGATTTTCTGCGCTATCTTCGTTCTCTCTGTCTGTCACTTTCCTTCCTGGCGGGAAATTTATTGATGCACGGTCCTTTGGTTACAGGAATTCTTCATGCTCTGCGTCAGAGAGTTGAACGGTACTGTCTTTGGGGCCGACGAAATCTGGATCAGATCCGACGTAACCCAAAGCTTCCCATGATGGATTTTCGTTCTTCTCATTTACCTGAGTCAATCGCCAGAGTGTGGTTGAGAAAGACACGCAGGATCAGTTTGAAATTTTTGGTAGCTAATTTGAAATTCAAACACCTTCCTTGTGTATTTGATAGCTTTGGATCTGATCTTGCAAACAATGTTGAAACCATATTTTTAATATTTTTTGATATTGTATACGACATAAAATATTTATTAAAATGAATTTAAAATAAAAAATTACCATAATAAAAATGAAAATTTTAATTTTTCAACACCAATCATTAACTTGAATTCAAGTTGAACTAGCCCTTATTATTATTATTATTATTATTACTATTATTATTATTATTATAAGATTAAGATTATCTTTCTTCTGCTTTTGGTTTGGATTGAGATTTTGCAAACAGGTTAGGTTCCAACCCAAGCTAAGGCCCGATATAGATTCGCAAGCATGCCACTATTGCAAATTGATAAATATTTTGAGACAGCATGGATGCCACCTGTAGAGCATCTGTATGTCTGACAATGTTTGTAGGTTGTCTTCTATTCTGTCTTTCCGCCGATACTCTGTGTTCTACTACCCGGAAAAGGACTGATACGAGTGTGGCTTATTGTCACTGTAGGTTTCTCTTCTTCTGAGACGCTGGTCCCACGGCATGACTTTGGGATATCTGAACTTCCTCCTACATTAGCAGCTGTGAAGAACCCAACCTCAAAAATTGTCTATGATGAGTATAATCATCAGCGGTACCCACCAGGAGATCTTTTTACTATTTTCATGCCCCTCTCCTCCCTTGTTATATTCGGATGCATTAGTAATACATTCTTCTTTTGAGGCTAATATGATATATAAAGTTATAAATTATTATATCAATCCTACTTTTTTCTATTATTATTTATATTTTTAATTTTTAAACTTTTTTTATTAAAAATTCTACATTGTTGATGTTATTCTATCCTACTAAGACACTCCGCTTGCTCTGGCAGCTAATGCACTCTAGCAACTCTTAGTTGACAATCAAGAAACATTGAGCTTAGATCCTATGCAGCCGCGTTTGGTTTTATTTATATTCAGCTCAGATTCTTTGCAGCCAGTCATATGAATGGATGGAAAAGTAACAACAAACACGCGGAGTGATTAATTATTCCTAATTTCAATCACGGCACTATGCAAAACTAAGGGGTTGCAACAATTCTACCTTTTTTTCAAAAAATTATTATTTACATTTTCAATCTTCTCCTCCTATATTTAATTTAAAAATTATTTATTTTTTCTTTATTTAGTTTTTTCTTTTACAGCCCCTGTATTTCACTACTGTCCAAATACGTACCCAACTAGTTGATGTAGGAGTTGAGGGCCACGAATTGTGCCGGATGTGTGTAAAGTCGTAATCTCAGTTGCATTGCTATGAAAATATATTCGAAGAGGATAAATAGGTATGCCTCTATAGAACATTAAATTCTGATCTCAATTGCTTTGCCATGAAAACCGTTTGGAAAGTGGATCAGCACGTGTGCCTGAACCGGAATCAATCTTACACACACACCAAAAAAATATAAACAATGATCGTATCTATCGCTGTTGCCTCTGGGAACTTAAAAAACGCGGAAGCGTAGCATAAACCAAAGAAGCCCGTTATTTCTGCTGGGGAATTCGCTGCTGGAGAAAACTGCAAAAAGCGTCCAAAGAAGCCGCCGAGCTAGCAGGAAAGGCGTGCCCAAAGATGGAACGCATAGCCGCGGCTCGGCTTCTGGTTTCGGCGTCGCCCATCATCCGTTCAAGTCCTCTGAGTATGTCCGCCTTCTTCACAGCCTCGGCTCCGTCGGTGGCTCGGATCATCGACCCGACCTTCAAATGACTCGAGATGAGCTTGGCGTTGTAGTGCTGGTCGCCGCGTATGGGCCACGCCAGCAGTGGCACACCGCATCCCATCGCCTCCATACACGAGTTCCACCCGCAGTGCGTCACGAATCCAGCCACCGATGGATGGCTCAGGATCAGCAGCTGCGGGGCCCACCCACCTATGACCAGCCCCCTCCCTCCGGCTCGGAGCGCCAAGCCCTCAGGAAAGAAACAGCCAGCGTCTCCCTTTCCGTGCGTATGCGGGCCGGGCCCGTGCGGGTTCGAGAGGACCCAGATGAATGGCCCATTCGACTCCTCCAGCGCGGCGGCCAGCTCCTCTAGTTCGGAGTCGGCGGGACCCACCTCGGAGCCGAATGCCACGTAGACGACCGAGCCACGTGGCTGCGAGTCCAGCCACCGGCTGACATCATCTTCGCTGACGGCCGACTCGCGGCCTGCGCGGATCGCAGCGTCGTGTACTAGCGAGTCCTCGGGCCGTCGCCAGAACTGGGCTGGGAGGAGTGGACCCACTCCCCAGACGGGCTTCCCGGTCACCCCCGCAACGCGCTTGAGGAACGGACGCTCTAGATCTTCGCACGTGTTTATCAGCAGCGCGATAGAGCCCTCTGTTTCCCCGACCCACGGCGGGGGCCGGCCATGGCTTCCGGTCCCCGGAGGAGGCGGAGGACCGCGTGGATGACTTGGAAATGGAGGGCGTGGGTGTGCCAGATTCTCCCCGACGGGACTAGGCGGCCGCGGGGGAGGAAGGTTCCGGAATGCCACACCGCCGCCGGGAGGTGGTGGAGGGCCCAGGTGTGTGAGATCGCCTGGAGGATGGACCCGCGGCGGCGGCGGCGGGGCGGCTAGTGTCATATCGGACAACTTGAGCCGTAAGTCGTCCGGCAGACCGGGGAGCGGCAGATCACCTACGGGGTTTGGATTTTCCAGCCGGAGCTTCCAGACAGCGTGCTCCATGGCGGCCGAGCAGGCGCCGGAGGTGAAGAAGCTGACGATCGGTATCTTGAATTTCCGGCAAATGTCGTGGGTCCAGCTCATCATCACGTCAACGACAGCGCAGACGGGCAAATCTGCGCCGTTGGATCTGCTGGAGAGGAAATCTGCGAGGATCTCGTCCGTCAGAGGGGACATCGGTGGTGGTGGGAGGCCTTGGGTAGCCGTTTCCGGCTGAGAAGGTGAGGAGGAGGAGAGGTGGGCGATCTGGATGTGGGGGTTGTGGCGGACGGAGGGAGAGACGGAAGCAGCGAAAGCGGAGGGAAGGACAAGGGTAAGGCGGTAATTTCGCGCGGCGAGGTGGGCGCAGAGCTCGATGGAGGGTAAAAGATGGCCTAGTCCATGGAATGGAATCACCAAAATTTCACCCGGCGACATGTTAATACTGTCACAAGTGATTGTGCGTGTGTGCGTGCAGACGTTGGGATTGGGCGGAAGAGGCTGGTTTTATAGAGTGGGGGAGCTTGACTTCGGTTGTAAGTAACGGGAAGGAAGGTTTGACTGTTAGTGGGGGAGGATTTTTTATGACTGTTTGGTGGGCCTCTTCTGATGGACGAAATTCTCTGGAACAATCATTTTTATGCCTTAGTTTATTTATTAGTTTATTTATTTATTTCACTATTCTCGTGGTGTCGCATGTATATGGTAACAGTTGGGTGCAATTGAATTTGTTTCTTTGATTTCAGTTGCAGTGGGATACCCACCAAGACCAAAGTAAAACGTGAGAAACCACGATAAAACTACCATACAGTACAGTAAAGACATACTTATTATAATATCGCTGTAATATGTGTCTGATTTGATTAAAGGTGAAGTATATATAAATGAGGATGGGAAGGACTTAAAAAAACATACCCACTAAAGAGAGCGCTTGCTTACTAGTTAATTCAAACCATCCACCAAATGAATCTTACTTGCATGGAATCAAAATTTGGTAGGTTTAGCTTGATTACGTCCTACCCAAGTAGTTGAGGTTGTGGAACGAGAGAAGATCAACTCTCTACCCGTCAAACCCGCGTCCTTATGGAATGAGAGGTAGGAATCCGTTTGTAGTACTTTTTGGAATTAACAGGTGCCAAGGCCGACTCATGTCCGAGGTCGCGTCTAGGCAAAACTTTTTTCATCCCCCATGTCAAGGCAATCTTGAAAAATAGTCTGACATGGCACTAAGCATATGCTTATATATGCACACACTTCGGTGGTGCATGCATTACAGAAGCAAATTTGTACATCTATTCTATTTTAGCCTAATCTTGATAATTTTATAAAATTCCTGCTGACTATTATATTTGAGATTATATATTTAATACAAACATTAAAGATCATTTTAATCAAATTCTTATGTGGACCAAACTATTTAAAGAAATATAAAAATATGTGTGAAATACACATGTATGCATATACATATATGTAGAAAACTGCTAGTGACCCATCACATACTTGTGTAACTGCTATCAACCATGAATTTATGATGATGTAATAATAAGACCGTTCATTCTTGATAAAAAGGGGATTCGATCGATCATGGGCTTAGATGGGGACAATCTAAACTCAACCGACGCAGCCCGATGTATGTTAGGTTTGGGTTCAGATGTTTTGGGTGGAAGCCTTTAAAGCCAGAATCGAATTTAAACTTGATTTATTGAAATGCTAACTATAATATAAATGTAGACACATATAATTTTATGTTTCTATAATAGGTTTTTATATCTCATTTAATTACTTATATTAACCCTAAACTAAAACTTAACCTGACCCCAAACCAAGTTGCATCCCTACTGGCAAATGAAGGGGGGGTGGGGTGGTCAGTATATCCTTGTTGGTCATGATAATCTCTCATACATTGTTTAACTACCCACATCAGCCATCTGGTTATAACTAACCAAATGTGTGTAATTCTTGGTTCACAATGAATCCAATTAATCAAGCATAATCCATCAATTAATTAGAATTACCTGAATGCCAATTAACACAATTGCTACTTGTTACTGTCACTAAGAGACGGGCTATCATTCGAAAGACCACCGTATCGAAGTTTTCATCTGACCACGGAACTGTTGAAAGATTTGAATTGAGCAAATCAGTTTTATACAAAAAGCTGGTATGGATAACACTGGCTATATTTAAATGCAAAAAATTAAAGAAGTGCTGAAGAAGGATTTCAATTGGAATGCAAATTTTTATTTCTGAAAAAACCGTTCGGTACATGGTTGTGGGTAATTGTAGTCAACGTCTTGAAAAAATGGAAAAAGAAAGAAAGAATTTAAAGAATTCGAATGATTACATGGACCCTCAGTTGCTTGAGTCGCCTGATTGGCTATCATCTGTATCCGGAATTACTGCAGATGACAGCTCAATATGCGATCCCCGAACAGCACCGATAAGCCGCTCAGGCAGTTCATCTTGAGTGTTTGCCTAGAACAGACATCAGGACCTCATTTCAGTACAATTTACAGCAAAAATTCAAAGAAAATAGGAAGAAATTTTAAGCAAGATTTTCCTTTGATTGCAGAGGGATGATGGGCATTCTATCAAAATTGCTTAATAATCTTACAATGAAAAACTAGTAAGCATGAATGCTGTGGTTAAATGGATTTCTCTGGTAAACCATTCCAAGAAAGAGAACAGGACACAAAAGCTTCACCCTATGCTGATGGGCAAAATATAAGAGATGTAACATTCATCAGACAAGTCCTGCTCTTTATGCCTGTGGCCACTGACCAGTATATTATATGTGCCATTCATAAGACAAGTCCCAAGTTAGGTGCAGTGCCCCATAGAATTCTGGCTGATAAACATATTGTGTTGGCCACACCTGCACATTAAAATAGGCTTTTGCATGCTTGCATTTTTACTTAAGAAAGAATGAAAAAAATGCGGAATATGAGATATTCATAAAGCAAGCCCCAACTGTTTTTCCCACTCCAGAGATTTGGCCTATCAAAGACATCACATGGGCCAAAGCTGTCCCTAAGCATCAACTGTTGGCTATCTTGTATTTTTACCAATGTTAACTTTGCAGTTGCCAGGCGTTTACATTCAAAAGTTTTTAGGTAAGCATTTGATTTATTCATCCCAGTAAAAAATTGTCATTTATCAGTGAATGTGAAGTAGCATTTTGGGTTCTGTTCTGGTTTTTTTTTTCTTGCCACCTAAAAGATAATCTAGGTGAAGCCTTGAAGGCATGCCTACTGAAAGGCTAATCCAGCATTAAGAAGCACAAGATATAAACTTTCAACTCTGCACCTGTACAAGAAACGCAATGTCAACAACCAGTGATGTAATGGCCCCAAAGACGAGCCCAAGAACACCTTTGGCAACAGCTGAAGAACCAATATCAACATCTATCTGCACATGAGTAACCCCCATAAGGCAAGCAAGCAACATTTGCTATGAGGAAATATCTCAGGGAGGTTTTGAATTAATGAAAGCAGCCATTTCTTACTTCTAAGTAATTTGAACCCCTAATATAGCTACAATCAAGAGCTTTTCCTAATAAGCAAGGAGTGCTTCCAACACTCTGACGCACAAGCCAAGAGCCCTGCATAATTCAAGCGGAATCAGGAAAGATTGTGAGACAGAGAAATGGCCACAAATGGTGTCAAACATGTCACAGAATAGAGAGACCTTACGAACAGATGGTATAAGTTTCAGCCTACTATTCCGAAAATCGTCATCACCATCAACAAAACGTTGCAACAGTGATCCAGGTACTAGGTCTTTAATTACAAAATACAAGACCATGCTGTAATGCGTTGATCCAGGTACCTGTAAGTGTAGCATACCATCATCATCCAGCTTGCATAGTAGTTTTCAGCTTCCAGTGGCAAACCTGCTCTTTTTAAAGCCAGAAAGCAAATACAACAGAAAACTTTTTTAAATAAACACAGATTGTTCCCCAGGTAGAAGTTCCTTTCTCAGTTATTTTGCAAAACTTTAGGACTTAGTAAGTATTAAAGTTTTTCTATCAGCTTATAATTGGTTAAAATAAAAGCATGCAATAAAGGCATTTACACCATGCTTCCTCCAATAAAGGTATACAACATAATCGGTTCAGAGACAATGATGTGCTGCATGGCACAATGTGCATTTTCCATGGGTTGCAGCCAATGCTGTTCTTGAAGAGAACACCGTTAGAAATAAGATAATGCACAAAAGAAACCTCTTTTAGCATGCATGACAACCAAAGTAGATTAGTGGAAGTAGGGGGTAAGTGTAGGAAACATACTTGCAGATTTATAGCCAATGAGAATAGTCCCTTCTCAGAGGCAACCTGCATAAGCAAATCAAGGTCAGAAATAGAATAACTACAATAATCCACAAAACAACATCTTCTAAAACCGTTCTTATACAATATTGGGGACCTTCTAATTTATTAGACAGGTGAAAGCATATATTGGATTGATATCCCAACATGTCATTCATGCTGGAATCTTCTGAGATCCTTGTCAAAGAGAATGAATGACAACCTACACTCCATCCTTTTACATGCACGCCAATTATTTGCAATTTTTTATTGAGTAGTATGATTTAACAAAATATTGATGACAATTAGCTAGGATGAGGGACAAATGATCGTGATGGTAGTGACGATGGCTATAACGAATCAATAATTTGTGTTCACAATTCTGCAAAGAAAAGACATTCTACAGGAATCTTTCCATCGAACAAGTCAACCTGCATGTAATTTCAAGGCCAGAGAAAATGTTAATTGCACAATGAATTAAGATAGCCATCATGGTAATCTCCACGGACATCAGTTGAAACTTAAGAGTGGATAAAACAGTTCCTCCAACTTTTAAATGTGTCTCATTATTAGGCTTTGGCTTTTGAAAATACCCTTCAGACAGATTCGGAAATATGCCCTTTCTCATGTTTATACTTGTTACCCATGTAACAAATCCACAGTACTGAGTTCACCACAAATTACCAGCAAATGTTGGTTAAAAAAGCATTAAATCGTGTTGGAGAATATGTTAATGGTCCAAGGTTTAACGGGTTAAATTTGGGATTCTTCCATAAACCTCATAGCTCTTAAAGTAGCTCTTAAATTTCTTTAACTGTTTAGCATATTGCAAAGTAGTGTAGGGTATTGGTCAAGAGTCCCAGAAGTTGCAGCTCATGGAGCAGGATACCTATAACTACAGTGAAAACTACCAATTTTGTTACATGTGCTGTCACAACCTGACTGCCCATCGCATATGAAGTATCGTCCACTTTGGCTCTATCACAAAGCCTCCCAGTTTTGTCCCAAAAGGCACCTTGTATGGTCAAGGGGTAGGCTGGACTTTAGCCCAAAAACTCTCTGACCACACACCTAATGTGAGATTTCAGGGGCATCATGGTAGTGGTATCAAAACACTCCCAAGAACACTATCATGTGGGCCATGCTGGGAAGTACTGTGCATACTGAAGATGGTGGCACAGCATGGTAGGGACCATGAGGCCTCTAGAATCCCACATCAGATATAGTGAGAGAATTCATGGACTATAAGTCCAGCTTACCCCTTGACCACACAAGCACCTCTTGGGACAAAACCATGATGCTCTGTGATGAAGACAAAGCGGACAATACCTCATATGTGACCCAAAAATATGATGTGCCATAATAGCATCTACCATGTGACCCATCATAAACATTTGATTATACATAATTGCATGCAACAATGTCACACCCAAGCTAAGAATACATGATCAATGCTATAGCTCCAATAGGAGCTCTGGACAATATGTTGCTATCACAAGAATTACTTGTACTGCACAGCCTTGACGCATTGCAACATGGTCCATTCGTTTCATATCCTTGAACCAATCAACTGCAACAAGCTCCATCAGGTACTTTCCTGCAGGAATCTGCAGCATATAAGATGTAGTAAATAATCAGCATAAGCCAAAAATCATCAGGGAAAAAAACCACAAAAAGAACTTCAACATGGAAATGTGAATAAAAATGAAAAATTGTGGCCAATGAAGCATCATATAACCTTGCATTTGTCAGATAAATAACTTTTGCCACGAACTGTGAAGTTATTGCCATCAGGTACGCTCCAACAATCATGACTATTTTCTTGGTCATCCCATCTTAGATTGCCAGAGAAACCAGATAAGTCAATTTCATTGGTGTCTTCATCATCCTTGTCTTGACTTGACAAAAAAAACATCATAATCAGAAGACTTCTTGATTAACAAAAATGAGGATCTGGTGTCAAATGGAATCAGTGAGAACTGAGAAGGCATCCCAACAAAATATAACTAACCTGACAGTCTGACATCACTCTCATGGCAAGCCGCACCTTCCTGCAATTGTATGAAATTGATAATCAGAGAAGGTGGGGAAAGTTTATTGCAGAAAGAGAGACAAAACACAAACCTTTTGTACAGGCTCAGCAATCTGGAGCTCTTCATCATCCTCAGAGTATCCATCTATCACCATAGAGTTTTTATTTGCAACATCCATATGATTGTCCAATGGGCTTAGAGAAATGTTGGTCTCCAGTGATATCTGATCCTTCCTGGGAGAAGCAGAATCTGAATTCATATTGGTCATCACTGAGATCCTTGGAACTGCTTGCCTCTGATCTGTTTGGGAGAACCATTCACGCAACCCTGTTACAATAACGAAATTGTCTTGCATTATTTCATGCAGAGAAATGGGAGCATTGTGGAGAAAAACAACTGCTACAACAGAACACAATGAAGAGGATAATCGAAACTTAATAAATGCATCAAGCTCTTAGAGACATTCACCTCAAATATGCCAAGCTCTTTATCGAACATGCTGTAAATGAAGGTATTCATAACTAGGGAAAAACTAGGAAATAAGAGCATCTGGTATGCAAGACCAGTGTTTCTAAATCAAAGTCAGATGGTGCAGTGCTCAATTCCCTATGTTTGGGACTTCCTCCAGCTGACTACAATCCTTCATGAGATTACAGTGACCACTGACATTCTAAAGGTCAAGAAGATTCAAAATTTCAAACAAAGTTTGGATATATAGGCTATGCTCGTTTTTATGGCCAGGGACATCATGCAAATGTTGGTCTAGCATTAACGTCTGTTGCAATATTCAATAAGTTTGGAATCTTGAATTGTTACCCTTGGCAATAAGTAAAAAATTGTTTTTGGAGTATTTCGGGCTAGTAATGTCCACATTTGGTTTACTTTACTAATTTTTATTTTTCTGTTAACGGCTGTTAGAAGATATTTCTCAAAATAGTTAGTATCAGTCTTTGCACTGTGAGATTATTTTGGCATGATTATATTTTGTGTGGGTATGATATTACGAGGCCCTGGTAAATGTAACAAATGCGCTAACCCAACAATAGGGTTACATGCGACAGGTGATATGTGAATCTAATCGCATGGCTATATAAGATATGCGATATGTGAACCCAGCCAAAAGGCTTTATGTGACATGTGATGTGTGATATGCGAACCCTACTACGGGATTACATGTGATATCTGAACTCGGTTGCCAGGATAATATGTTATGTGTTATGTGATATATGAACCTAATCATAAGATTATATGTGACCATAGACATGAAATTTATTTATTTAGTGTATTCGGAAATTAAGTTAGCAGAACTTCGTTATTATTTGAATTAAGTTTGTTTGAATAAATATGATTTTGAACTAAATTGCATATTAATTCTCATATGTCATTTCATATGAATGGTGAAAAAGTTTTTTTTTATTATTATTATAACCAAGGCAATGAATTTTACTTGTTGAGCATTATAATTCACCCCATATTTTTTATAATCAGGTCAGAGCTACTGGAATCAAAGAGTTAATGCTTAAGTGTTCACCATCTAAGAGTTGTTATGAATGACTTTCAATTTTTATTTCATATATTAGTCGTTAGATGAGACCCTTAGAGGATTATCTTTATTTAAGGATACTATTATTCATCTGAACATTTTTGTTTTAGTTCTATTGATTTTAAACAAATGAAGTAAAAGGATATTTGAATTAAATTTGTTAATATTGTTACAAGAGTGTTTCTATATATTGTAGACTTAGTCTATGAGTGTAGGTGTAGGTATTGTCATGTTGAAGACCTTTTGGGACAAGGGTAAGACAATAACTTTCTAACCACCATAATCCATCTCTCATACATCTGTATACTTCAAAAGTCACACACTGAATAGATTGGTTGCTTTATAGTATCGTATTCTGCCAAAGCCAAAGTTAAGGAAGAACCTCACCAGCAACACTATTCAACATCTGAAGTAGACAATGTTGCTGAAATGATCGGCAAGAACCCACAACCCAACCTTTGAGATCAATTTGCATACGATGCTGCACTCGACTCCGAGATATGCCATTCCTTGGTTCCAAAGGAGAAATGACATATCCTCCACCTGCAAATGTCAAGATTAATAAAAGGAAAAATAAGAGCCTGTTTGGCTTGGAGAATTCCCTAGCAACACACTGCAATGCAAATAATTATTACCAACAAAAACTAGCATAACCTTATAACCTAATAGAAAGTTGACATGGTTGCAGATTTCACACTGCATTTTTTATCAGTATCACCTGAAATAAAATTATTGTATAGTACAATTGCATTTGAATACTCCAATCTAAACAGGCAAATATGACACTAGATAACTTACTAGTCAGAAAATCCTAAACATAACTCAGGAATTGATAAATGAATTATACTTTCAATATGAGCCCGCACAAATCCTGGCTGTGGGACACAGTTCAAGTGCTCCTTTGAACGAAACAAAACAACTGCAGCAAGACAAGACAGAATTATGTGCATATTCAGAAACAAAAAGATAGCAACAGGCAGCAAATTAAGGTAGCCAATTCAGATACTTGCCATAACTTCCATCATTATTGTGCTTCCAGTATCGCATATAGCAGAGGTCTCGGGGCCACACCAACCTGTCGTTAGCAGTTACTAGCATGATAACAGTATTCTAATGTTATAATTTATTTTTGAAATGCTAATTAGTTAATTCCCTTGTATCAGAACAAGAAATGCATGTTAAAAGCTTGTAAAGAATTTAATTCCCTAAATTTTTGTTTGGCTAAAGCTTTGGAGCTGGCACTTCATCCAAGCAATTCAACTGGCAAGAACACCATGTACATCAGCCAATTGGCTGGTAAATGATTCACTAAGAGTTTGTGATATCAAAGAAATTAACCTGAACTTAGTAAACCCTGAAATGTTAACATCATGAACTTGTGTTTGGTTTTGGAAAAATCAAACCTTTTCTCCGGGGAAGGTATCATGTGTAAAAAGCTCCAAACAGGATAAAAAACACAGCAAATGATATGCAAAGCCTGTTGTAATAAATATACAACTATCCAAAGGAAACGGGTTCACCAATTAAGGGCTTGTTTGGCCGTGCGGTGAAGTTTCACGATTCAGAGAAGCACTTTTGATAACAACACTTTTTTGAAAAGCAAAAAAAATCTGCTTCCCTCCCACCACCATAAATCTGCTTTCTCGGTTGGTGAGTAGAGATTTTAATGTTAGACCAAACATATAAAAAATTAATTGAAAATGCTTTTAAATTAAAAAAAAGTGTTTTTTTCCTATGAAATGCACAGCCAAACAGGCCCTAAGAAAATAGGACAGTCTAAGAATTGCACATATCAATCATGATATGGGCACGGAGAACGATAAAGGCTACTTCACAAAAGATCTCGAAATTCACATAATAGCCAGCTTGATGGTTGTAATAGCATGATTCTTTGGCTTTACTTTTTTCTTATAAAACTACCAAATGAGATGAGTTAATGCCTTAAATGCATCATGAATATACCTAAGGTAGGATTGGGAGTAGCACTGTGCATTGTCTCAAGGTGGGGCAATGTCCTTGGACCAATAGGCCCCATTAGTATAAACTAAACCATTTATTTTTATTTTAAATTCAAAATGTTGGTGGAAAATTAAGGAAATCAATCACAAATGTGTGCCATGTGCCAAATGATCACAATGATTGAGATCCTGTCCCTAGATGTTTATAAGTTTAGCCAATGTAAGAAATTAATGCTTGTAGTTCTGTTCTTAAAAACCTAAATTGAAAGTAAAAGATAGTGGATGGTTTGAATTTTCCACAGGAGGCTTATAAGCCCCATAGAAGTACCTTGCTGCACCTGAAGATACAGGATGGTGCTTTTATGTATTCTCCCATGTATAGACCTGATAATGCAACTAGCTATACTTACAAGTTATGACACGTTCCCATTTCTTATTGGACATTTAAGAAGCCTTTAATTTTAAGAATTCAAAAAGTTTTCAATTTTATTGGTTGACTGGATTTCACTCAAGCCTAAGGATTTCATGAGGTTGTGAATTTGGAAAACCCATGGATTTTGCTATTCTCAAAGCGAAAACAACAAAAAAGGAGGCATGACATCCAGGCTTTCTCAACTCCCTAAACCAAACTATCTGCCCCAAATAGGGCCTAACTGATTCTGCATCAATTGACTGTTTGCAGATAGCAGATATTATTCACAGAAAGCCATTAAAATCATGCAATGGAAATGATCTCATGTACTTCAGGCCCCAAAGGGGCCAAAAGCAGAACATCTAGTAGCTCAAAATAAGCATAAAGATAACATAAGATAAAAAGAATGTGAAAATAAAACCATTTTAGCATCCTAAACAATGTCTTCTTTAAGGTACATTACATTGGGAACCAGTCCAGCTGCAGCCTTTGATGAAGTACTGCAGTATGACGATCAACTTCCTCAATTAAGCTGCCTTGCTGGAAGCTACAATCCCACCTACGAAAAAAAGAAAATGAGGAACCTGCGCCACAAATAATGTCTTACTGATGATTATAGATGTAAATAGGATAAAAAAATCAGATATATGCAGATTTAATTGCACCATAAGCTATTGCAAATAGAAACTACTAACAGATAATTAATGAGTATGTTGAGAACAAAATCAGGCAAAAGAACAGTGCTTAAAATAATGGGATATGAACAAATATGAAAAGAAATGCTAAAGCAGATACAGATAACTAGGATCTAAATCTGTAGGGACAGTTCTAAAAATGAGTGATTTCAGCGGAAATTTGGTTGAGACGAACTGGTGGGATTTTGAGCTCATTTACCTGGACAGGGAGTACAAGGCTGATTTGCTTGGAATTTGGTGAGATTCAAAGTCAACATAAGATTCTTGACTTGATACATCTTGAACTACGGCACTTGGTTTCTTCTTGTAGGATTGTATTAAAATGATAAGCAATTCTCTTTATGAGTAATTCAGATATTAACATCATCCACTTTATTCCTTCTATCAACTATTTAGGCATGATCTCCTGTCAAATTCCACCATGTAGTTCTAGAACTCCTATCAATTTTATTTCTTTCTCTGATTGCTTAATATAAAATCCATGATAAATGTCTTGCATTGGATAGTTAGATACACATCTGGTATAATGGTACAATCTTTTACATAATGACCATCCACCCTCCTAGACAGGAAGACATATATTTAGCTCATATGTGATCTATTTTTAAAATTTATCAAACATTTGTTTATTTTCAAAACAAGCATTTGCTCAAACTATATCATCACCATACAAAGTCTAGGATGGCATCTGCCTCTTAATTCCTATTCTCAAAAAAATAAATCATTCATGAACCCTCTCATAGCCCTTATTCTCTTTCCGTGCATGCTATCTAAATCTCCACCTGCAAATTATTTTCTTTCTATTTGGTATTTCTTGCTTTAATCTGACCATTTCATGTCAAAATTGTTTCTTAATTCTATTTCCTGACCTAAACTGTAGCATGTGCACTCTCCTCGGACAAGTTCCATGAATATATACCCCTCTCTCACTTTGTTAACATCCGTAACTTTATCCTAAAAATAAAAATCTGCCACTATGGCTGCCACATGTCTTCTATTTTCATTTCTGACAAAACACTATTTTTACTAATCAATTTCTATAGCTTATGTTCCATTCCATTTATTTCTCGTAAAGGCAAGATATATTGAGCCTTCTCCTCATTACTTCCACTAACCATATGCACCTTTTTAAAAAATTCCTAAATTTCATGAGGCAAAGCATATTCTACATTCTGGATAATTAGATTAGCTTTTTAACCATGTAGATCTATAATAGTCTAAGAATTCTGCCAATATCTCAATACAATTGGACATTGTTGTTCCATGTTTCCTTTAGGAAATGTCCTAGCCAAACCTTGCTCTTTTGTCACCTAAGCTTCAATGCAATGCATACATCCAGGGGGGGTCCCTAGCCAACCCTTAATTATTTCTCATTGATCCAAGAATACCCCATTGTGAGCTCTTAATGACATCATCTCAAGATCCATGGCGTAACAAATTGTAGAAATTTTACATTGGTTGCCAAACCTAGTGCAAATCTTATTTTTTTTATGCAGGCTTGAGACCACCAATGAGATTCCCACATATTATGTGAAGCTCGCCTCTTCTTCTTGATTGTCCTGCACTTGGAACATGCCCAAGATGCATGTCTGCCACCCAGGATTCACTATCAATGAAAGTAAACTTATATATTACTCAAAGCTTACCCTTTATCTGGATGTGCTTACCATGAGCAGATTTATTTATTTTTTTTGCATCTAAAATTCTTTTCTTTTAATTATGAAAAGAAGAAAAGTATAAGTAAACTGTTGGACAAAAACATTACCCACCTATTGCCATTTTGTTTACCATAATCAAAGAAGTACTTCTGCATTCCCAAACAAGGCTTACATATAAATATCTGAGAATGTAAAAAGAACTGATTGAATTGTCAAGCACAGTCCGAATTTTCCATGAAGAGACTCACTCAAATCTTGTTCCATCCATGTTCATTACAAGCTGAAATATGGCTTCACAGGATGCCTCAACCACTCCCAGTGCTTTCATTGCTCTGCTACAGGTCCGTGGCTGAATATAAAATATCACTCATTATGCGCTCGGGTTGAAAGGTATCTACCCTAGCAAAAAGTTTAAAATTATCTATCTTCTTATGCAAATAAACAAGTTGTGGATGCATACACGGTAGTCTACTTCATGAAGATCTTCAAAAATTCTAAGTCCTGCACATTTATGGCAAAAGAAATGAAAAGCATGATCCTTGAAACCCAGAAGAAATTTTGGTAACAACTTTATTGGCCAAACTTAATTATTGATTTATCTTTTCCTTTTTAAGGATATCAGGGTTCAGGCATGAGACCTCAATGTTGAAAGGTACCCTGGCTACCTTTGTCTGTTGACAACACAGACAGTACCCTCATAGAAAGGTCTCCAATCTCCATTAGTGTGTTGTGAAGGATATTGAAGACCAGGGATAAACTTGCCGTTCTGACATCGGACTAGGCGCCAGTGCATTTTTGGGGAAAACTGTTCTGTGGTATTCTGATTTGAAAATCTTGGCTCACTTTCATGTGTCCAGTCAATAATTGATTCAGGAAGACCTGCCATAGTAAAAGTTCAATTACATGTTGCAAGATATCTAGAGAAAAATGGCATTTGCAAATCAGTAAAACTCAAGCAGTAGATCTTCAGCAACCATTTCCAGTTGTTGTTTTCTGCAACAAAGGTGGAGGATTCACTATTTCATCCTCGTGTACACTATACCTGCAAGAAGCATTTTCAAAGTTAAACAGGAATTTCACGGTTCAATTGTGCTATAAGAAGAAAGGAAACAGATGGAGGACAATAAAGGAAATATTTAAAAAAATCATGAAATTTAAAAAATGGTGATGAAAGTTTGAAAGAAATATTGAGCTAGGACCATCCTTATTTTCTATTTTCATCTTTCATTTATCTCCTTGCACAGTTGTACCAGGAATCCCTCAGAGATAAAAGAGATTCAACGGATGGCACTGAAACATTTTAGAACATAGTGGGATTGTTAACAACCTGGCAGAACATTTTTATTGCATTTTGTTAGACTGCAGAGGTTAAAACTACATATGATAATCTATTATGAGGGCACAAAGGAACAGACCAGAATGCCACAAAGCTTGAATCAGCTCAAATTGAAGAGCCTACAAGTGCAGGGGGGAAGGCCCTGTAATATCACAAAATATTTTCCTCCCACGAGCAGCACGTGGGAGGAGCATCCACGTGAAGTTGGTGGGAGAGACAGCGAGGCAATGGCATGATTGAGAATTTTTTTATTTTATTTTATTTTATTTTTTTGTTATGATTCATTGAATTGTAAAGACCCTATACACATCCTCTTTATAATCGCTAAACTTAAGAGGGCATTGAGAGAAGGGGACGTTGTGGAAGAAGGAAGCATTGCTGCTGGGGAGGTGCGGATGCTATGAAAGCATTGTGATCAATCAGAAAACCTTCATGGGTTATCATACATATAAGTGGGATGGATCCTCCTCTTTTTATATAATTTTCGATCCAAGAAACTCGTATGCAAGATTTACGTGAAAAAATAGGGAGCTAGAGAAAATCCACATTACCCAAACAAAAATTTTAATTTTGGGTAATTTGTAAAATTTGGATTATGAATCAAAACCATCTATTATGTTTGTTATACATGTATTTAGACTCCATGTGAATTTTATGAAATTTGGATGAGAAATAATTAGTAATTTTTAACATAAATGATATGAACGTTAGAAATGCACCCATATTTATTTCTTCTGGTTGTCAAAATTTGATATTGTCTATTGGTCTTTTATTAAAGCACTCGTCAAATAACACATATCCTATGACTTGGATTCGTGAAATAATACATATATTTAGAGATATGCAAAAAAATAAAAATTCGCAAAACTTCCGGAAAACCAAACCATAACAGTAACCAAAGTTATTGTTCACAGTAACAGTAAACACTTAAATGAATTTTGGGTTTTATTTCGAGATTATTTTTGTAAGATCTGAACCGTTGGATATGTGTTAAATAATGTCATTAGGTTATGGTAGAAATTTAGGGTTAAAATGATTTCATTTGATCAGTTCAATCTAATTAAATGTAAAAATTAAGAAAACCTTAAAATTTTGAATTTTTGGGCCATTGATCACTAATGGATCATATCAGAATGATCAATGTGTTTTATGAAATATTTAAGAACATTTTTCCAAGTTTTAAGAATTTGTAAAATATGGAAAATGGAGTTTTTAAATAAAAAAAAACAAACGAGATGAAATTTTTGTTGGGCCGAAAGCTGGGTCCAGCCCGCACACGACGCAAGCTAGACACTAGGCTCCAACCCAGTAACAGTAGCGGGTCCCAACCATTTACGGATGGACGGTTCAGATTATTTTGGGCATTTTTGGACCATCTGATCTCCGATTTGGGTGATCCAATAGTCAATTTTGGGGTTTTTGAACGTTCTAAATCCAATGGAACGGATATATTTACCAACAGGTGATCAGATCTTGATGGATTGAGGGGTCAGATTGGTTTTGATGAGATATGGACCCCACAAACTCCAAATTGGACGATCATGTAGTTGATCTTGAGGTTTTTGAACCCTATGGACCTAATGAAATGGTCAGATCATCCAACAGATGACCAGATCATGCGAGATCAAGCGGTCAAATTTGATTATTCAATTTCTAGACCCCACAATCTCGGATTTGGATAATCAAGTAGTCGTTCTTAAGGTTTTTGGATGTTCTGGACCCATTTGAAAGGTCAAATTACCAAAACGATGGCTAGATTATGCATTTTGTTGGACAGTTATGAAAGAAGGGGGATGTATTATGTGAATTAATGCATAATTCACTAATCTAGAATGATTATGGTTTAAGATTGTTTATTACTGTTCAATGAATTGCATGAGATTAATAGTGTTGCTAGTTGAGCTCACTGGTGGAGTTGTCTTTTTATAAACTGGCCCGGGTGGCCTGGAAAGCATTATGTTGATATTACAGTGCCAATTGAGCTCGCCGATAGAGCTGTCTTCTTATTAGACTTGCCCGAGGGGCGTGGAGTGTACAGTATCAGATGTGATTTTCATATTGCCAGTGAAGCTACCTTATTAGGCTGGCCTGGAATATGATGTGTAGTGGCACATAATATAGATTATTTCTGATATATGTGCTTTTGTATTTATCCTACTTGCTGAGTTATGACTCACCCCTTCTTAATTTATTTTTTTTTCTTTCAGAGAATGTACCACGAGGAGTACATTAGTTCGTGATGCAAGAGGGGTAGATGATGAATGTCATTCCAAATAATTGTTTAAAGTCTATTTTGTATGAGACTTGTATTATGGAATGGACATGTAATAATATTGATTGTCATTTTCTTTTTATTTGTGGTTATTTATGTGATTGTGTATTATCTTAAGTGCGATAGATCCAGGAAGAATTCACCCTTGGTTTAAAAATGATATTTATTTATGTTATTTTTAGTCCGGGCCATGACAAGCCTAAATAGAAAGATGAGTGGAGGTGGTAAGAAAAGACATGAAGACCCATGGTATAGCTAAGAATATGACTCTTAGTAAAGTGGAGAGGAAGAATAGATTACTATACCAGACCCTACATGGGAATGAGGCTTCAACAAAGATGATTTTCTAATATTGGCAATGGATATAGGAGTATTAAAAACTTTTACATGCGCAAGGGGGCAAGCATATAAAAAGGTTGAACTACTCACTGGCAGATAACTTATAGAAAGCGTTAGACATTGTAGACATTAACAAATGGTTGATTGGCTTTATTTGGAGTACAGGGATCTTTCTACTGTAATTATTGACTTCTTCACTAGAATTTCTACCATAATTAGTAATCCTATAATTTGGATTTTGGATCATGATGATCACTGGAAATAGAAAGCGCTTGACTTCTCATGAAACCAATCCTGGATTGCCATCTTAACCACATCTGCAGCATGCCTTTGTTTTGAGGGGGCTTAATAACAACTAAGTTACTTATGATTCACACATTAGATCTTCACTAGTTGATTCCTTCCACAGGCAATTGCAGGTGGGTTTTAGCATGGACATTTTTAACACTCATCCAACATTTTGAAAGTAAGACATGATATGAATCAAGGCGCAGTCTCCATTATCAAGTAAGGAGAGTGTTCTTATTGTAACTAGTGACAGAGTAAGGAGAGTTCATACTATATACTCACTGACTTTCTGGATCAGAAGAGGAAGCAATCACGCCATTATTGATGGTAGACTTATCAACATAGAAAACTTTAGAATTGGCACCAGTTTCAATTGAAGAATTCTGTAACCAAAGTATGCAGAAAATCAGTGCCAGGAAAAGAGTGTAAAACTCAAGGTAAAACTCAAGACTGACATGAGAACCACAATATCACTGCCTCCAAATTATCAAAATCTAAGCAATATAGCACAGCATATTGGAAAAACAATGGCAGCCTAAACAGTTCAAAATCCAGACCAAAACCAACTCCAATCAAGCTAGTTGACTAGGGAAACCAAGGTCAACTAACAAGAATCCAATGTGAAATACACTTGGTAAGATTGATGCATAGTTATCCATAGACCGCCTTTCCCAAGGGAACCTATTAAGAAAGTAATATATCACACCTGATCGATGACAAACTCAACCTTTTCTTTCCACATTTGAGCATCCTGAATGTTGAATGAAGCCATCTGGTTCAAGAAGAAAATAGTATAAATGAGAAAAAACACAAATAAGGCAAAGTGACAAACCACAATTTGAGAATATATCATCTTAAATTTGAAAAAAAAGGAAAATGGAGAACAAAAGAAAAGATGAAACCCCATGACCTTTCAGCCATGAGATTTGCAGTGGAACAGGAACTCAAAGTCACCAAAAGAGTACACAACAAAGTAGCAAACTCCCATATATCTTGGCGATGCAACCAAGCATGATTTTCACTTAAGTTGATGGAATTGTCAAACATGCACTTCATAAGCCTCTTTGTCACACTTGGTTGCATCAGCCTAACAGTGGTGCTTTTTATTTATTTTCTTTTGTTTTCTTTTCATTGGCAGCATATTCCATACTGGAACTTTAGAGGCATATGAACATTCCATCAAGGGTGCTCAACCTTGTTGCTTTCAGACATCTTGGAGTACGTTCTGTTCTTAGCTAACTTAAAAAGCATCTTTGTTGATTGAAATTACATGGAACAAGCTCAGCAATGTGCTAGACTGGCTTTATTCTGTCTAGGTACACAGGTGAAATTGCATAGTTTTTTCACTCCAAGCAGCGACAGCTAAAAACATCAAGTTCCACATTCAGAAGAACGACCACTTGAAGGAAAGGCATCTGTGTTTACTCATAAAATGAGGTAAAAACTGAAGCATTTGGGAGGTGCTGGCAAATAAAGACTCAAAGAATAGATAATACTTGTTATTTGTTGTGTTTCTTGTTTTTCTAGATTTTTAATCACTGGAATGTTTTGTTACTTTTGTGGACTTAATAAATTGCATAATATTTTTGTCTAAGTTCATTTACATAACAGATTCTCCAATTTGCAAATTGCTAAACAAAAAGAAAATGAAAGAAAGAAAGAAAGAAAGTGAAAAAAAAGAGAAAGAAATGATGAAATGAGATCCCAAGGATCAAGGATCACACACCGTAATTCGATGGGGTTTTTCCTTCTTGTTGTATACAGAAAGGGAATAAACAACCTGTAGAAAGGAAATAACAAAAGGATTCAGAGCACAAATGTACAAAATGACATGATAGAAATATAAGATACAAAAAATAATAATTGGTTTGAAGGTCTGGTGCCCCAAACGAACTGGGTCCAAACTGAGACCAGGTCAAGTCAGGTGAGGATCCATCAGACAGGCCTCGATAGTAGTTAACTTCATGAAATGACTTGTGGTGTTTCACCGGATCATCTAGATGCAATCCAAGTTAACTTGGGTACTTCAACTTTGACTATCTGAGCCTTGAAAACATGAATCATAGTGCTTGTGAAAACAGAACTAAAACAAGTATGGCCATGACCTAACAACCAAGAAGGATCAAAACTAGTAGACTCCAATTTCCAAGCCAGTGCTACCAATTTACAGCAATTGGAAGAAAAGAAGACATTTAAGAACCAAAAAGTTCATACTTTACTAGTAGGATAGCTAAAAAACAAAGAGTTAGGATTTAAAATCATAGGAAAAATCTCTAGAAAACACTATATAAGTACAGATTAACTGTGAAATTACCATGTTGTCATCTAAGGCTTAACGAAACTAATTTCGGTCAGCTCCATCCTTTTGAAGAGCATAATTCCACTTAAACATTTCGTTCTTCAAATCTTCTAAATTACCTGGGCCTTTGTCCTGTCCTTTTAGACACTTCACCCATAACCAAGTCACAATTCATTGCTGAAAATTTTGTTCTTTATTGTATGTGGACAAAAAAGCCCTAAGATTATCACACCCATAGAATCTATTTCCCTCTCACGCAACCGTTACCAAATTCATCCTTCCTCATTTTATCATTCATCCAACGATGTCTTCAATTCAATGATTTGATCATATAAACCTTTTGACCTTGCTACAACATCCATATATTGCAATGGGTCTTACTTCTACCTTTCCATTAGACAGGCAAACAATGGATATCAAACTTTGTTGATAGATGCCAAAGGCATGCATGTATTGGTCTAGGGCATGCACACATGAGAGAGAGAGAGAGACGAACGGTTGAGATCTTCTGTGTTAGAAATAGATTTTAACTTCTTCAAGGTGACATAATAATTACTTCATATCTTTCTTCTGGTAGAGGTTGAAATTCCAAGACATTAATGATACAGTCAAAAACTTTGGCTTGCCGCTTCCACACCTTGGTCAAAGAAGACAACTTGTCCGCAATTCGAATACATAATTTTCATGTTAAAACAGAAATTTCCTAATCCGAAGCCTCCTTGCTCCTGAAGTCTGACTGTTGACAAGAAATAGCTTCGGAACAGCACGAAGACACTAAACTAGCATATAAGGACAACGAAATTCCATGAAACAGAAAAGGAATCAAAATCATTAGAAATCAAAACAAAGCGCCTCTGTCATCAACCAATGCATAGAGCATTAAAATGCATTCACAGAGTTTCACATCATGAACTCAGCCATCAAACAAAAGTACAACCACGCTATCAAAAGTTTTCTTGATAATTTGTTGACTTTACCTTTCCAGCTAATGGTTAAAATTGAAAGGATGTTTCTATGCTCCAAATTCGTTATGCAAGGCAACATATGGGCAAGCATGAAACAAATTAAATAATTTTTATGAAAAATGGAAACTGACATGTCCATGATGAACCTTCAGTCCACGGTCCTCCACCCTACAATTCCGATCAATCTGAATAGTCTTGACTGGAACCTGGAGACCACTTAAAACCAAATCAAACAAAAAAGGGAAAAGAGAGAGAGAGAGAGAGAGAGAGAGAGAGAGAGAGAGAGGGAGGGAGGGAGGGAGGGAGAGGGAGAGGAGAAGAAGAAGAAGAAGAAGAAACTAAAAAGGTATGTGGATTCCAATCAAAACTGAAATCCGAATGCTTCCATACTGTTATCGAATTAAGTGCATGTTTGTGCAAAGCCGGGGGAGATGACAAAAAGAACCCATTATATAGGTAAACTGGAGGTGAGAGCTACAATCTTTACACTCGTTAGGGCCATTTTCACAGTCACAAGCGTATATGACGTATAAAAGAGGCCAGAAACAGACCTCATTGCCCTGCGGCCGCCTCTTGTAATAGGAAAGAAGCCGAGATTCGAGGACGAAATAGCGCATGTGGATGCACGAACGGCAGATCTTCCGCCTTCGACATCTGGCCATCCATCCTTCATGGATTACCTTCGTCAATGATTTATCTCCGGCCTTCACAAGCCGCCCATTATCTTCATCCTCACTATCCAACATTTCAAGAAAAGCTTCAGAACTCCATCCGCAACGCCTATTTCCCCCAAATCATCCAAATTATCATTCCGCAAGAAATGAAATCCATTGATGTGATCCAAACATATGAATCATCAAAATCGAAAGAAAATCTTTAAACAACGAACGAAGGAAAAAATCAATGGGTAAATGTCGTGTTCGAGCTAGGAAAGCTGAAAATACCTCATTTTTGACGGCATGGAATCGAATTATGAGAATTCTAACAGCGTTTTCTGTTCTCAGGCGAGGGAGAATTTCAGAATCCGGCCATACAATGATGTTTTTTTCCCGCCAAGTCTCGTCGGCAGAGGGAGGTAGGGAGAGTCGACGTTGGAAAAGGAGTGATCGGGATTTAAACGCCAGAAACAGGTATCGCAGTCGCGCGCTTCGTGGATGTAGAATCGCGCTCGTGCGTGGAATGAAAATGAAGGCAACGGAGAGAGAGGTGTCATGTCTGCATGGTATTTTATGGAAGATCCAGACCGCCCATTTTGCTGGATCATCGATCTTAGCTTTGATAGTTGCATATTTGCCCTCGCCTTACAAAATTTCCTTATTATCGCAGATATTTATTATTTTGTATTATTTGCTAAGATGATAAAATTGAACATGAATTTTGTTTTCTTTTTTATTTTAGTGGATTTTATTAGTGGGGAAGTTTCATTTCACACTAAAAATGATTTTTTTCTTTCCTCTTATTTTTTTATGTCGCATTTATGTGCGTTAGTAATTATATTTCTCTATATTTTTACTTAAAATTTTCATCTTCGGAAAATTTATATAACTAATATATTTTATAACTGATATCATATCTTCTATCTACTGAAATTAATTTTTTAGCCATTTCAAAAAAATAATAATAATAATTAAAAATACAAAATTTGATTTCATATCCAACCAGCCCGTAGTTGACATAAAATAAAGGAGGAAGATGATGAATTAAAATAATGTAATGGAAAATTATTCCAATAAATATTATATGCCAACTAGTTGGAATATCTATGCAAAAATTCTAAATCCTGCAACTATGAATTTTTAATTTCCATTGTTATGATAAGTATATAATATTTATTTTAACATTGAAAAATGAAAATCTTCCACCAACTAAAGGAGAAAAGATTTTTTGAGATTGTCGAGGCCATTAAAGATTTGCTTTCCTCTCATCCTTGGTTTCTCTCTACGTCGGTAAATTCAAAAGTTAGCTAGCATCGTCATATAACTAAGGGTCTGTTTTGGCCAAGAGTTTTTAGGAGCTTCAAAGTACTTTTGCTCCCAAAATGCAAAAAACATTTGTTTAGCTGGAAAGGAAAAAAGTATTTTATGTGCATCAAAGTTAAAAAAAAATCAATTTTTGGCTTTTACATAGAAACTCTCTATATAAAGGCTCTTTATTAATCTCGCTGCCAGGCCAAACAGGCACTAAGGCATACACAACTAATAGATTTAAAATCATTTGAAAGGAAATATGGGCCAATTAAAAAAAATCTCGTTACTTATGGGATTCATGAGTATGTAATGCAACATCCTACCTTCCATAGCATTTCTCTCATATGATTGATAATTCTATCAACTTTTATATTATTTCACATAAATTAATTTAGGTAATTTTCAAAAATAATATTGTCTTTAATTAATTTAAGTAATTTTCAAAAATAGTATTCTCTTGAATTAAAAAATTTTCAGTAATTAAGGTAAATGAATAATACTAAATATTCTGATTGGCTAGAATTTAATAAAAATTAATCATAATTTGCTTAAAACGAAAGAAACCTTGTCCCCATTACGAAGCTCACCGGGCATTCGAAATGTTGGCTCATTTCCCCCTAGCCTCTAAATTAATTGCTTTCTTGTGAATTGGGTTGAACAATCGTAGATAGCATGTTGCCCCATCATAAAAGAGCATGCAACGGCTCGCCTAGGGATCAATTCTCAATTTGTAACTTCATTATTTATACTCACCCACTGGCACCATTACCCATCTTACTAGTATCACTTTCTTTCTATTTGCATTCATTTCTTTTTATTTCAACCAATCGAAATATACAAAAAATGGCATCATTTCTCAAAATACATCCCATTTAGTTTTTATTTTTTTCTTTCCTCAGCTGAGTACTCCCGTCCAGCTTCTTTAAGACTCAGCTGATTACTCTTGTCCAGCTTCTTTAAGATTAATCAAACTAACCGGGCCTTGATCCAAAGAGACCTTGATCATTGCATTTGAAGACAAAGATTTTCCATTTCTCTGAGAATAACTGGAAAGACGTCTCTTTTCTATGGTTCTTCCCACTTATGACAGACATGGATGTCAAAACAACAGTTTCGTGTTCAAATGTCTCAATCGATACAATTCAAATTTATATAATTTAAATGGAAAGTAATTACAACCATTCAACTTAAGATATGTTAAAATCCTTGACTGGAGAGAGACCATCATCATATTATATATATATATATATTTAAAAAAGCCATAATGTTAGTGTAAATTAACCCATGAAAGAACTCTTAATGCCTGCATGTCTAATTCTGTTGCTCAAAGTTGGACCATTAAATTTTCAATGCATTTGTAAAGCCAGCATCATTCGAATTATCTCTCATTCTCCATTCCACACATATATCTCAACTTACAATATTCACTTCCATCAATCTTCATTCCATACACCACCCAAATGCTTTAAAGACACAGCAAAACACTTCTTGGTAAGAAGAAAAAATTACAACAAACTATAAATACATCATTTGACCCAAGTGAAAACAAGAATAAAAATAACTTGTTAAGAAAAAGAAACAAATACATTATTTGACCAAGTTGGAAAACAAAAATTGCCCAGAAGAGAAGCTTCGTACTCCTTCCATGGTTATTCATCTTCATTCCACACATCATCTTTATTGGACAGCCAATGCAACTCAATTTCCATATCTTGTTACATATATTTATCCAACAAAAGATGGAGCTTTATAAATATTACAAAGTTCTCTATTTTTATTCCACGCATCAATATTATAAAGTTCTCTATTTTCATTCCACACATCATCTAACACAATTCAAAATCTCTTTATAATAAAATAAAATAATTTATTGTGCTCATGCCATAGCTCGCTTGTTGTATCAATTCTAAATAAGGCGAAATTTCATCCTTAGCGATGATGATTTCATCAGCAAACCTTAGATCTGTGTGGAACCATTTAGTGGTATTTTGATATCATCATTATTATTTTATCTTAAAATACGTTCATTCCACACATCATCTAAGACAAATAAAAATTTCTTCCCAATGAAGAAATATAAATTCAACACATCTATGGCTGAGCACATACTTATCAACGCTCTCCTTTTATGATGATGAGTTATATTCTCATCATAACAGTAATGCTTTTGGAGACAGATATTTCCAATACCACCCAATCCAAAACTTAAAACAAATGAGAGAAGGATTCTGCTGTAACGTGCTTGACGCTCTCCCATTGTAAATCCTCTTTCACTCCGACTCCGACTCATAATCCAGAAGTTTTCCGTTTTTCAATCTCTCTGCTTTGTTCATAGCATAACAACCTTCGAATTGAAACGAAAAAAACGATGATGAGCAAGTAACAGTTACCTTCTTCCTACCTCCTGGCTCCCAATTGACGGATTTTAGAAAGTTCTTCCTCCCCTTGTCCCTGCCAATTGCCCCTCTTGCTCGGCCTCGTTTCCTTCCTCTCAGAAACGGCTGAGGTATCAACCGAGGCTAGGGCTTTGTCAAGTCGTGTAACAATGTATAAGGCATCGTATCAACCGAGGCTAGGGCTTTGTCACGTCGTTTAACAATGCATCGTTGTCCGTTGGATGTAATTGTCAATCGTACGGTGTTGAATTGCCAAAGGCTGGAGTTCTTGGGATTGCTACACATTCACTCTATATTCTGTACACTGGACTTAAGATGAAATAATCTAAGTGATCCAGCATCCCTGGGCCTACCACACCCTTGTGCTTCGTAGTTTCAAACATTAAAAATGGAGGTCTGTCGACCACCTGAAGTGGTTCCTACTTCCCACCGTCCAATTTCTCAGTTTACATTCCCTCGGATTTGAAATTTTACTGGGCTAGTTTTAGGGGCGTGTATTGGGTTGGGTTCATCGTAGACCGGACCAACGCAACGTGAAAATAGGTTGGGTTGATTGAGTTGGAGAAATGGTAAAAAAATCGATTGGCGAAATCGATTTTTTAGTCGCATTGGTTGAGGAAATAATTGTTACTGGGCTTTGAAGGCTCAATTATTCTTTGCATACATGCACCTCTTATTATTATTATTATTTTAGATTTTATAGTTGTAATTAAATTTTTAATATTTTTCATGCTGTGGTCGATACAAATTATAGCATAATCAAAATTATCAACTCTATTTTTGAACCTTAATTGTTAGCTTGAATTTAAACTAACCTAAACTAAAACAATTTTTCTCATGTATAAGTTTAGATGCTCAAATTATGGCCTTGCTAGCCTGCCTCGGGCTCCGGGCTCGCTGATATTTATATCAGTTGAAAAATCCGACTAATACCGTTACGGTCGGCCTAGGAACTGGAGATGAGATTAAAGAGTAGAAAAAAATGGGGAAATGGAGGAAAATAATGTAACAGGGCATGATGCAGTGATTGAATATAAAGTAAATTCAAATAAAATAAATAGAATGTTTATATAAAAAATGAGAAAAAAATATTGAAAATAGAAATAATGTTGATGAAAAAGTAGAGTTTGTTGACCGTCGAATCACTTGAAGAAGTGGGTTAAAAAAAAAAAGATTCTCACATCTTTTTTCTATTACAAAACATGCCTTTAACCCTTATGAAAGGGAAAATTTTAAACATTTCATTTATCCTTAAATATTCCATACAACAAACTTTAACTTAGAGCAACTGCAACTTTTGTGCAGATCTTAATTTTCCAGGAAAACCCAATGTGATCATCATGCACGACACCATCCATTTAATTAGAACGGTCGAAATAGTTTCAGTTAGAAATTTTTGTGGCTCATGCTGTTGAGAAAACTATTAAAAAATTATAAAGATCACATATAAAATACAAAAATTACTTAAATCGATCCACTCAAAATGCTATAATTTTTATTATTTATTTAAATGAAAAGTACACTTTCAAAGGTACAGATTTCTTGTTATATCTGCTTATAAAACTCCTTCGAACAATTAAACACTTTTAATAGGCGAAGATTTAAATCAAATAATTTCATTTTTATTTTACCTACGTACTTGATTGGACTGATCTAAGTACCCTAACTAAATAAGTAAATGAGAAGATTAATGCTCTATTGAATCCGATTAAATTATCAAAACAAGGGTTTCACTCGGGGTCTCATCTAAATTCATTTTTTTTTTGTTTTAAATATATAATCGTAGGTTAGGTGCGACCCAAACCATTGGAATGAAAGCAAGCTGATCTATAATTCAGGTCAAGTATAAAATCAAATTCAAAGAGACTTACATACAATTCTCCATATATTGCCCCCTCATATGTTAATTCATTCATCCCTATACAATGACAAAATTAATTTTTCTCGCGGATATGCTGCTTTCATCTTAATTCACAACCGATAAATTGGATAAAATCTTTCCGATGATACCGTTCATGTAGCATAATGTTCCTGACAATACCTCGCGTTTTCATCTTACAAGCTGTTTTTTGTCCTGTCTATATTCATTTCATAACTGACTGTACCTCAAAATATTGAAATAAATTAAAATTTGATGTGGTCGCCCATTTGCGTAGTAAAAACATTTTAGATGAAATAGTTGTCTAACTACTTTTGTAGATTAAAAAATTGATTAGAAATTCTTCTAATGGATTATTGTCTTCTTAAAGGTTTTTATTAAAACAATGGACCTAGGGTTCCTATGAAGATGATTTTCCAGATCATAACTAAATATACAAAAATAAATATAATGATTAGTTTAGATATAATCAAAATATTATGGTTTCATGTCATCTGATACGGAAGTGGGTGGGAAGAGAGACACCCAGTGATGCCACTAACAGCTTCAGAAAGAAACACAACGCAAAGTCTGAATTATTTATTTCGCTAAAGCACGCCAATGGAAACCTCATGGTCTAGCATCAAACAGATTTTCTTGTTTGTAACGTGTGGCAAGATAGAGACAGTAGTTTCATACAACCAATAACCATCTTATGGGAATTTCGAATAAGGAGGGCAGCCAAACACAACAGTCACACCAGGAATGTTTTTAAATGTGATTCTAAAGACTGCTGGGCGTTTAAAAGAGGAGGGTAGAGCTGCAGATGCTGATTAGAATTCTCACAGAAAATTATCTTCAGAAACATATAGGGAATTAATGCCTGCAAGAGACCCAAGCATACATAACTATGACAGAGGTATTAGGCAAATAAGGGCCTCGTTAAGTTTAATGATCAAGTGGTCATCTTAGAGGAGAGTGGAGGAGGCAATTGTTATGGATCGAGCAATTGAAAGTTCATTGGCATCATTGGCAAGCGAAAAATACAATATGTATGGTAACATGAATGGAGTTGAATAACAGGCACTTGGGGATCAAGAAAAATATACAATTGTATATATCTACTTAGTAAGCTAGCGTTATTCTATATAATTAGAAAGCAACAATGCTGGATGGCTTGGCTCAACTGGGAAGTACTGGACATAGCAGCCGGCCATTAAGGAAAGCCCTGTAGTTATGAATAAACTCCATACAGATTCTATAGAACTTTTTCAAGATATAACCTAACCATTGCTTACGTGATGAATTTATAGATGTAGTGTATTGCTTTACCTCTTCATGGACCAAGCCATAGATTGTATCAATGACAGACTGTTCTACTGTATTGGCATAGGAGGAAAACGCTGAATCTGAGAATTAAATAAACCTCAGCTTAGAAATCAAATTGATAACTGAAATAAACCATCATTTTGCTTTGTATCAAATAACCATAGCTCTAAAAATAAATGAATAGCTCATGTTAACAATATAAATTGAACCTCTGTAAGTCTAAATTAATGATTCAGGACGCACACCCACAAAGACCAGGAGAGGAAGGAAAGGGGAGGGGGAATTTTTCAGTTTCAATGAATTGGGTACCGCATTTTCCACTTTCACTTTCTATAAAATGGTTCATCACTGGATTCATCCAACACTTGTAAATTTAAACCATAACTCTACCCATTAACTGAGAACTAGTTTCCATTAGATATTAAAGGGCACACAGTAATAGATAAATTGGGACAAAGAACCACCGACTATGATAATGAAATTTGTCTGTCCCCTCAACCACATTTGTTGGCAAGGAAGACCTAATTTCTATTGGGCTTTGTTTGGCATTTCTTATCAATCAGAGCTTTTTGAAAAAAAGATTTTCCAAAGAAACTTTTGCTAAATGAGTTTCTTAATAAGAAGTCTTTTGACAATACTTATTTGACAAAATGCTACTTCTTATGCAAACATGGGGTCTAAGTAAATTTTCTTTTTCAAGGCAATATTTTATGAAAGAGAATATTTAAAAATATCCAAGTCTTCAACATATCTTCTGTGACTTTCATGGAAAGCCATGTTTTCACCAACTTCTCAGGTAGCAGCTTTTCAGACAGGTTGGGAGCTAGAACTTGAGTTCTCCTAAGCATCCTAGAAAACACAAGAGAGGCTTCCTCGCAAGGAACAGGCTTCCTGAGACAGGAGAGCTACACCAAATATAGCCTCAGTGTTATGTATCCTGCTCATTAAATACTAAAATTGTGAAAATACAGTTGCGTTGACTTGAGGTGACAAAAGGAATATGTTGTAGCCAAGGTTTGTAAAAATGCAGTTGAGTTTACTAGAGGTGACAACAGGAATATGTTTGCAGCCGAGGTCATGGTTATGATGGTGAAGCTCAAAAGCATAGAAAGGGTATAGTAGCATTGTATGAAAAAAAATAGTTGAAAGAAGAGCAAAGTGCTGTGTGATTATCCTAATCTGGAGTAGAATCAACAAAACTGGAGGAGTTACAGCCACCTCAATAGCTAGGAACATGCTGGTTCAGAGCTTTTGGGCCCAAATGACAAACCAAGATGGAGATTCCCTGGAAATGCAACCTTTGATGTAGGAATATAAAAGCGTTCTCACCAGCTTTAAGGAATGGACAGCAAATCACATTTTCAAGGCAGCTCATGCACTAGCTGACATTTTGGATAGAACCAGATGGCTTACATATAAACTTTGCCATCAAACTTCACCATCACAAATGCAAATGTGATTATGAGAAGAATAAAACAATGCAATCCTCATCCTTTTGATAGTGCCTTGTGTCTGTTTTGTGGTTCTATAAGGATGTTAAAATTTGAATAAAAAAGTGCACTTGCAACTTGAGACAAACTTTCTAGGGGATTTATGGGAACCAGGTTGGAGAGAGTTCAGGAGATAAAACTTGGCTGGGAACCTGGAACTTATTTCTTGTTTTGCTTATTACTATTATTATTTTCTTGTGATCTGTTGGCGCATGATGAATAGATACACCATGCCTAGTTCTCCCTTCTCATAAAGAATACGATATTGACACAGGGATATGCAGATGCGTGTATACAAGTTAGCAAGAAACTCAGTCATAGCATTATCTGATGTAAAGATTAGACTTAATGCCAATGAATTTTTCTTAAAAGAAAAAGAAAAGAAAAGAAGGTGAAAAGCAGTTGAAGAGAAAATACACAGTCATACACCTCAGGAAAAAGTGCATTAGCCACAACATGCATTAATAATTTACATGTTTGTGCATCCCTCATGACTGAATATTAGTTTGCTCCAGACAGGAAAAACAGCAAGGTCTAGAATTCAGCACAGACCTATAGACCAGTAAATTCATATCATCCCAGGAAGGACATGCTCCTTAGACATGCACCAGACTGTTAAGAAACTCTTAGACATGCATCAGATTGTTAAGAAAACCCACATGAATTTATAGTGCACAATTCATATGATTCTCATACAAATCCCATTAAAGATAGTCTTATGACAATGTACACTTGAAGTAATTGGATGGTATTCAGCATCATAAGAACTGGTTTTCCATCAGAAAACCACACCAACAGGCATTTTCAGGTCAACCAACCAAATACACATAAGGTTGCAATTGGGATGCAAACAAAATTGAGAGCAAAAATCTGACAAAGAGCTTTATGTAGATCAGAATACCCAGATGTGCAAGAATGTGCAAGTTGCAGGAAATGCACCAAACAATCACCGGCTCTTACCATTCAACTCCATATAGGCTAAAGATAAAGGCAGAAATCCACAAACTACTCAAGCAATTGGAGCGCAAATAATCCATAGGAAAAAAAAACCAGAAATAATAAGACAAATTCTGATTTTGCATGTTTCTATTGCTCTAGACAAATTCGCAATAGCAAAGCATCAAGTCCCATTCGATTCAACAATTCCACATCAATGAGGGCACACATTAGATTAGCATTTCCCACAATAAAATATCAAGACGCATACCACATAAATGTAAGTAAGATTTGTTATAGAGGAATGCAGAAAACTGGAAAAATTATAAGATAATATAAAATTCATTTTGAGCAATGCAGTAACACTTCAGTGCCAACATAAAATCCTTTCATACCAAATACAATTTGAAATTAAAAGTCACAAACTACTAAGATATCCAGACAGTGAAAAGGAAAGAGAAAGCAAGCAAGAAATGAAGAATCTCAAAACCTATTAGCAGCATCTGCAAAATGTGAAGCTGGATCTACGGCTCAACAGTCGACACCTGCTGCCATTCTCCATCAACAGCCTCCTTCCACAGCGTCACGTTGTTGTTCCCATCTGCCACAGCCAGTATATTCCCCGTCAACGACCATGAAACCCTCCACACGGGCGTCTTGAAATCTTGTATCACCTTCCCCTCCCATTTATCCCCCTCCTTCGCAACTGTCCAGATCACCACCGTCCCATCCTGGGAAGCGCTCGCAATCGTCGACTTTGGTAGCCCCAAGTTGGGTGCCCACGCCACATCCCTCACCCAATCCTTATGCATCTGGAGACCTGGGAAGGAATCCAAATTCCACTTTCCATTCGCCAATTTCCATACCTTCAGCATGCTATCGCACCCGCCGGAGACGAGCTTCTGGACGGGCGGATCGAGGAGACCCGACCCAACCAGAGCGCCCGGCGCGGTGGCGGGCGCCCAGGAGACGGACGTGACGCCGACGGGGTGTGCCTGATCAATACGGGCGGTGTCCCAGGAGCCGTCGGGGCGAGCAGTGGAGACGGAGACGTTGCCGTCGGAGGATCCGGCGGCGAGACACAGGCCGAGATCGTGGGGAGCCCAGGCGATGGAATTGACGGAGGATTTGTGGTCGGTGAAGACGTGGGCTTGAGCCCATTCGTTGGGATTGTTGGGGTTTTCCTTCCAGACGATGACGCGGCCATCGTAGGAGCAGGAGGCGAGGATGGAGCCGAACTTGGGGTGGGCCCAGGCGACCTGCCAGACCGGGCCGTTGTGGCCGGAGAGGGTGGCGAGCAGCTGCTGGGAAGACGAAGTTACGCCGATGATCTTGACGGTAGCGTCGGAGGAGGCAGTTGCAATGCGCTTGCCGTAGTAATCCATGGCGACGTCGTGGACGGCGTCTTGATGACCCGTCTCGATCTTCTGCGACGGCATCTCTCCTTTCTCCCTCTCGATCTGTTTCTCTCTTCCCTTCTCTTCCTGCGATCTGTTTCTCTCTACCCTTTTTTTCCGGCGATCTCGCTCGGTCTGCGCCTGCGGAAATGGATTTGGAAAGAAGCGTCGCGCGCAACCGGTTGTACAAAATAACGGTGCATACAGCTAGTTGTTTCTATCATTACACAGCGCACACAGCAAGACACGTGTATCTCCTCCCAATTTTCTTAATTTCTCAATAATTCCTGCGGATGTAATGATGAAAAGACTAAATATTTTTAGTAGTAGCTCAATTTATTTATTTCATACAAAAATAATCCAACCAAATATTCAAGTTAACAACACTAAAAGGAAAATTAAAAAGGGATTGTATCCATGGTTAAAATTATTCTATAACCCAGGTGGTCAGTATTATGTTATATAAAATATTTAATTCATTAAATAAATATTTTTGTTAGACAAATGGATAATAAAATTTTAATACACAGAAAAGTGGACTATATTGTAATGCCTGAACTACAAATTTTATTTTTATGATTTTATATGATGGGGTTATCTTAATAATATATTTGAATGATTTTTTGTGTTAAAAAATAACTTATATTTAAAGTAATTCAAAGAGGTAAAGATTAATTCGGAGTAAAAATGTGTTTTCACCACGGCGCTCTCTTTCAGTCGTTGCATGGTTATAGTTTGTATGAGTGGCCTTTGGCAGCTGGCAAATGCTGTAGAAGAGACAACCAGTAGATAATAGGAGCCGTTTTTGCCGTTCACCCATTGAAAAACAGAGAGAGACTCGAATGGATTGGTTGAAACAGGTGAGATGTTACCAGTACCATTTGTCACAGAAATAGGATGGATTAGTGAGTGAAAGTTAATAATCCATGACAGGAGGGGATGATATTCAAGCAATGGAAAGTTAGGTTCTGTATTTCAGGTCACTGTCTTCATCAAAAGATATATAATTTACACAGCTACCTATCCCCCCTTATTTGCCATAGGTTGCAAGTGGCCTACTCGCATATGACAAACATGCTAGTCTGATTAGAAGAGCAACAACTGCAATGAAAGGTGGATTACAAGAGCTGTCATGTTCTCCTTAACGCAACTCAATCTTCTCACACAACCTTTTCTCTTTGCTTTTTTCCTTCCTTCTAATGCTATAATGAGATTTTTATCAGAAAGAAACGAAACACAGTGTACGTGAGATATGAGACAGGATCAATAACTGCAGCTCCTCAATGAACCAAAAATTGTAGAAAGTTTTGAAGTCCCACACAAATCCTGGTCAAGTAACCCCAATTTTAGCAGTCAAACCTCCCAGACAATTTCCGGTTTCGCCACATTGCCTACTTCAACTTCCAACAACATTGGAAACAAGAGAAAATGCACTTGACATCTCCACCAAGTCCATTTCTCTCCAAGAGTATCTCTGAAATCCGAATAACTGTAGATAGCGAAGAAGATAGGAGGATTTACGGACCCCCGACGCAAGAAAATTCCATGAATTATTCAAGTCTATGAAGTAGCCGGTAATGATATCTATATTCAAGACCATTTATTCACAGCCTCGTCCCAGCTGTTCTGCATTATTCGTTCACTTGTACGATTTGAGTGGCAGATGTCGCTTTAAACCATAGGTTTTGCAAACAAGAGTTCTTGTTACTATTCCGTGTCTGTTTTCTTTTGAGCCTACAATTGACAGCTAGTTGCAATTAGCTCATTGTTTCTTCCGTTTTTTCTTTTCTGGATGTAAATGCTCCCAAAAGCCCTGCCTGGTCAGTTGAGATTGTCCCACTCTTGTAACGAAAGGGAAGTAGTTTCTGAGATAAAAGAAATTCAAAAGGGATTCTTAAACTGCTTACGCTTTCTCATAACGGTGCTGTGTATTCTTAAACTCTCATTCAGATATTTTCATTCTTTTTTCTTGTAAAGCCAATCAAACAGAAATCTTATTTGCAGGAATTACCTCATTCCCAATATATCTGTCTTGTAATGAATGCGCAGTCATATTACAGCCTGCTTATGGGAAATACTCTTGCCTTTAAATTCATGACGTTACCAGATGAAACTCAATTCAGTGATTTGTCCAGATTACTGCCACACCCTGCAAGCACCTTTTCTGTGTCGGTTAGTATGGTGCCACTAATGCAATCAAAGAATTGTTTTCTGCCAGATTGCTAAGCATGATAGTGCATTCCGATCGAAGCTTTCACTGACTTTCCCATCACTATGTAACAAAAGAGCAGGCCAGAAGGGCAGTTAAGCTTCTGAATTTATTTATTTTTTAGTTTCTGCTGGTGATTTAAGGGCCGATCCTTGAGCAAATGCTTAGGAATTTCAGTCATTGTTGAGTGTAAACAATGAAATTATTTAAAGGACCGATCAAATGCCCAGTTGCTATAATGGCTTAGGTAGAGGCATGGGTTGCTGGTCTACATGAACCAACCTGTTGCGTCACAAAGTCCCCATCATATGACCGGCAGGGCCCCTGCCATGCATGCCATGGATTTTATGCCCCACGTAGCAGTAATGCACAAGTGGAAGTGTGGTGGATCTGTTAGTGACAAAAATTCAGTGCAGCTTGAGGCCGGCCGGCCGGCTAGCATTTGGAATAAATCTCGCCCTGTCGGCTGTGATAGAGACCACCGCAGGCATTGCACTACTACTTAGAGAGGAATCCTGTGAATGATGCGGTTTTCCCAGGTCAGCCAAGGAGAAGAACTGAAAAAAGTTTAAGAAAATCCAAGTCCTTTTTCTATATGTTTCATCTGTATGAACCCTCAACTTGGGATTGATGTTGGCTTTGAGATCCATCTTTTCTGCATACTGGTCATTCAAATTTCAATCACATGCTTCTTGCTTTGTTTGGATTTGAAAATTTTACCGATGATTAAATCATGCCCTCGAAAGTAAAAATGATGTAAACGAAATAATAAATAAATACGAAATAATTTTTTGTTTTTGGGAAATCTAAAGTTGAAGATGGAAAATCGCCGACCATTAGGTGCCACTGGCACACATGATCTATGTACGGCTCTGCAAAAATTTAGATACCCCCACCATCTATTTCAAATTTCAGATTAAAAGGGCTGAGATTTTGAGTAATTTCATACCAAGTACTCTAAATGGAAATCTAAAACGGTCAAGGTACTGCTTCGTAAAATCAGCAAAGACAAAACAGCCTCCAACCGTCACCCCAATTAAACTAATGGAGGTTGCAGCAGGTCCCTTTCAGGGCTTCCATCATCCTCCTCCCTTTTCTCCCTAAGATATCAATATAAATTCTCGGCATTATTCTAATCCCACAATTCATTCCGTCTGCATTGCACAGAATCGACAATCATTCAAAAATTCAAATTACCACCGCACTAGTAAAATTCACACGCTGGAGTTCTTTTTTCCCCGCTAAAAGAGACGACAATAGCTAGTTATGGAATCAAAAGAAAACCCAATTCACAGATTCCTCTGTTTTCTACTATTTTATTTAGACAAATACGTATACGTAATCATACTGAAGAAGATGTTTCCATTTGCTCCTCTGGTCTGACTTTCATGTATAGACTTCCCCACATCGAAACTGATTGGAATCCTGCGATTTAGCGGGGTCCTATACATGTCCGTGGAAATGCGCAAGTTGCTGCTAGCTTTTGTTTGAACTGAGTTTTGCAGTCGTTGACTCTTACTGAAGGAGCTTCTGCTGGTGCTGTTCCTGGATTTTGCTTTTCATTCAGTTTTTGTCGCATGGGAGTGCAGAACTTAAGAGTCGTTCACTCGTATTCAGGTGTGTGACAGTCGGTTGCTTGTGAAGGGATTCTTTTTGAGGCTCTTATTTAATGGGCTTTTACTGCTTTTGTCCTATTTACTGATTTGGAACTTTTATGATCTCGGTGATCGCGTG
>JAYJMB010072340.1:0-23743 GCA_036873735.1 Pouteria campechiana | reverse complement strand
CCCTTACTCACACTACTACAGAAAATTAGATTGGAGCAAGGTTCTAAATTTGGGTGCCCACGACAGCACCACCAGGCAGTTCTTGGGATGAGTACTTACTATTAGCAGAGTTTACTTATAACAAGAGTTATCATTCTAGTGTATAGATGCCCCCGTTTCAAGCTTTGTATGGGAGGAAGTGCAAATCACCTCTACACTGGGATGCAGTGGATGAAAGGACGATGGTTGGACCGCAGATGATCGCGGACGTGGTAGAGTAGGTAACATGCATAAGAGACAAAATAAGGATGGCTTAAATAAGCCAGAAGAGTTATACGGACACCTGACTTAGACCTTTGGAGTTTATGGTTGGAGATAAAGTGTTCCTAAGGTGTCTCCGATGAAGGACATGTTGCAGTTCGGCAAGAAGGGCAGGATGAGCCCAAATTTGTTGGTCCCTATCAGCTCCTAGAGAGGATTGGGCAAGTCACCTATAGAGTAGCATTGCCACCTTGTTTAGCTGGTGTGCATGACGTATTTCAAGTTTCTACATTAAGGAAGTATGAGCCAAATCCTTCACATATTTTGAGACTTAAGCAAGTCAGGATCAAGAATAACCTCTAGTGTGATGAGCAGCTAGTGAAAATCCTTGATGTGAAGGAGAACTAGTTGAGGAATAAGACAATCCGACTCTTGAAGATGCTGTGGGCCACATGGGAGCTAGAAGATGACATTAAGACAATATCCCCTCCTATGGTAGTGATTTGAAGTTTCGAGGGAAAAACTTTTGTAAGGGAGGTAGAATGTAAGCCCCATGATTAATTTATGGATTAATTATATGATTAAGCTGATGAAAATATGGGGCAATTTGTTTTTCAAATTTAGTGATGAATTTTTGAAAGTATTTTGGTGGAAAAATTACATTTTTCAGGGTGTACAAGATTTACCGTGAATTTTTGGTAGTCCAGGAAATAAATAGCAAATAAATTCTTGAAAATATTAAAATGGCATAAATTAATGTATAATATATCAAAAATTATTTTCAAAGGCTAAATATGATGATTAAGAATTCATTTGAGCGAAAAAATAAAAATTGGGAATTTAAATGGGATAAAAAGAGTAATTGGAAAATTAAGAAATAAATCCCAATAAATGGAAATAAATGCCAAAATTTAGTAAATAATTATTTGAGGACATAATTAAGAGGGGAGATATGATTTCCCAAGACTTGGGATGGTTTAGAGGATTATTAAATTAATTATAAACTTATTAAAATAGAAAATTCGTTCTTAAGGTACAAAAATGCAATAAACTTGGAAAAATCGGAAAAGGGGTCAAATAAACTCTGATTTGGATGATTTTTTTTAGAATTATTAGAAAAATCCAAATTTTATGAAAATGTATTTTTTTAATTATTTTGGGCCAATTAAATCAAAATTAATGATGGGGAATCATGAATGGTGGAGATGAGGAGTGGAGAAGAAAGGACAAAAGAGGCATGCATTTTGCCAAGTGGCAAGAGAGATGCATGGATTTTGTCAAGTGGCAAGAACACAACACCCCACCCCCTTCTCCCACTCTGAAGTTCACGATAGAACCTCCTCCTCCTTCTCTCTCATATCACTCATTTTTCCATTACCTTCCAAGCTCCATATTCCTCTTCTTGAAGCTCATGTCCATGAGACTATCCAAGCCATGGGAAGAATGATCCAAGCCTTCAAAGGAGAAGGCCATCACTCAAGCATCATAACCAGGTAGGTGTCCCTCAACCTCTTGATGAATTTTAGAACAAATTTGGGGCCTAATAATATGGGTATAAGGGGCTTTTGATGGAGGAGTAGGAGGGATGAAATGCATATAGGATTTATGGTGTGGATCATCAAGATGAAGCCATTTGGACCATCAATCCTTGGATTCTTGAGCATAGATTTTTAGCCACTATTTTCATCAAGTTTGTTTGATCTTGACCCTTAAATCATGACCCACTGTTGATCACAAGATGGGAAAAAATCTGGATAAAAAACCCCATGAATTGGATCATCGATTCCTTTGAAAGCGACATGATCCAACCATTGAAATTGGATGATTTTTATGCAATAGTAGGGGCCACTATTTAGATCAATTATTAAGACCTTGGATCATGATTTAATTACCCTAAAATTAGGGACTAAATTCGTGTGGACCATCCCAAGATAAATGACCAAATAGATGATATAATGCATGCTTGGTTTACATGATGTATATGCTAGAGAAATTTGATTGAAATCGTATTAAATAGATGATTTTTTTTGGGGCAGCACCTTTCATAAAAAAATTTATGATAGCCCATAAAATGTACAATAAATCCCATAGCATTGATCATGATGGATGACCCAAAAAAAATATGATGAAGATGTGTCAAAATGCTAGATGGTTTGGATGCTGAAATGATGCAATGCAAATGACCTTTTTTTTATGTTGGAAAAGCCTTGTTTAAAGGCTATCAACATGAGACCTTTTGGGAAAAGAAATAAGGCTTGAGTGTGACAAAATATTAATGAAGTCTAATTTTGGTTAAGGGTATATGAAAATATGTGATGAAAATGCATTACTTTCTAAAACTTCTAATTTTCCAAATTATGTATCTTGTACTATAAAATACAGATAAAATTATAATTGTTGCCCAAAAATCCTAAAAATTGGAATGTAGAATCCTCATTATATGAGGAACATTTTTTACCTCTAATCAAGATGAGCTACAAAAAGTTTCCAAACTCGACCCTGAATAGTGAATTCACTAAGGGTTATTTAATTCATGCTAAAATGTCAAAATTACTACATCATAGTATAAGATATGGAAATTATAGTAAATGGGATCCAAATGACCTGAAAATTGTACACATAATCAAAATTATGTGGGGAACAGTTTTTCTTTTAACTTTAATTCAATATGAGCCCTACAAACTGATCAAAATAGTCAATGAACAGGATATATACCTTTTTTAAAATACCAACCAAAAATTGTTGCCCATATTTTACAAAATTATAATGATGCAACTTATTAGCTGATCATGTGATGATTTTATGATGGTTAGATAAACTTAATGAAGAAAATGTTATGTATTTGGATGTGATACACATGCTCAGGAATTTACATGATGTACATAGATATTATGAGATGTGCATGGAAACTATAGGTATACAATGAGGTGGATGACTTGGAAGATAAATAAATAAATAAATAGATTGAATGGATGATAAATATAATTAATAAAAAGTAATTAATAATCTTATTCAATGTAGACATTGAACAAGTGCATGTTGACATAATGTGGATCCCTAGGTGACGGTAAAACATCGAAGACAACAGGTAAGTTGGTTTTTCATTTGAAAAATGATTTTAAAAGCATGTTTGATAATGGTATGCATATGGGCACCGTACTTTGTGTTTGTTATTTGTAAATAAAATTTCTATTAATCCTATTTTATGATGATTTGGCATTTCAAATGTTGGAACATGATTTGGTGAATAACATGCATGATTTTGAAACTTACTATGAAATTCTAAGGCATGAGCATATTGCGGTATGCATGTTACCTTGGCATGAGCATGCGTGACATGGCATGGTGTATGTGTGCATGATTGGTTGGGAGGTGGGTAGTGTGTAGGGGCACACCCATGTGATGGACTCTACCATGACATGGATACATATTATGATGGATGAGCTGGACTGCATGTCGCCTGAGTTGGATATTTGGTATGATGGGTGGGTGAGGCTGTTGGGCCCCTATGTGGTATATGAGGCAAGATGGATGGGTGAGGCTATTGAGCCTCATATGATTGATGGGTGTGGTTGTTCAGCCACCCCCCCCCCCCCCATGTGATTGTGTTAGTCCCTTTCACCGAGAGGCAAGAGTGGGCACTAAGTATGGTTACTAGGTTAGTGACGTACTGCCACTAGATGGAGGAGGGAGCGAGAGCTACAATCCACATTACCACTACTACCCAAAAGGGGCGATGTACAACCATTGGGAATACGTGGAAGGTGTTGAGCACTATAGGCTATCCCTGCCTTGTGATGAGACTAATAAAAAATACATCTAGAGTGCCATGAGCCACTGGGACATGGGGTGAATGTGCTAGATGTCGTCCCTGTGACCTGAATATCTACTAACTGAGGTGAAAGATTTTCCTAGGGTATATGAGGATATGGCCTATTCGCTAGGAGATGCGCATGTGATCTGAGGCATTCCTAGTTGGGGATGTGTTCCCTATATTATGGATATGATGAGGATGATGTGGAAGATGCACATGGTTTATGCTACATTTGCACATGCATAGTTACATGGTTTGAGCATGGCATGGCATGAGATGCATGCACTATAGTTGTTTTACCATGTTTTGTTGCCTGCGTACTCATTGAGTTTGTCCAGACTCATGTTGGTTCATTTTATTTTTTTATTTCTTTTAGATGGTAGGATGGACAAGAGAGCCCAACCAAGGTTTGGTGCTCAGCCGGGGGCCTAGTAAGGTTAGATGGACACTTAGGTTAGGCCTAGATTGAGCACATGATGTTTAGCTACTTGAACATATTTTGGTATATTGATGATGACACTTGAGATATGTATTATATGACTTGATGTATTGAACTTCTAGCTAAGTAGAGATATAATTGTGTTATTTTGATATTGCAGGTATTGTATGCTATATTGTAATTTTCACTCCCATACACATGAAAAGATCTTTGGGGAAGTGTTTGGGCATAGTATTCATGGTTTAGGACCAAGTTAATCATGCTTAGTGATGTGATTAAGAGATTGATTATGATTTATCGTAGAGGATTGCTACATCAATGTTGCGGCTCTCAGTTGTAATGTTGTAGCCCATAACTAGCTGAATGCTTGCAACTTAAATTGCCATCTTGAATGCTGCAGCTCTTAGTTTTAATGTCGCAGCTCTCAGTTCCTGGAATGGTTTGATGAAGTGCCATTTTGAATGCCACTACTCTCAATTTAATGCTGCAACTCTTGATTGCTGACTTGAAGGTGTATATAATGTGTGCTTAATTGCTGCAATATGACGATTCCTTGATAATGTGGATTCTTATAAGTTGGGTGCAACCTGAAATCAGATATTAAAACAAATTATTATTAATGACATCAATTTCTAAGACATAAATTAAATTTTTATATGCTTAGCTAAAACTAATTCTACATGAATCAAATCTACTGAGTATACAATCAAAAACTATATCAATGCAATTCCTAAAACTTATGTAGTATGACTAGAACTTGAAATGGACTAGCTAATATTATGAATTAGAGTTCCACAAATGTGAATAACAACTTTCTAAGGATTAATCTAATGCAATAATAATTAAACTAATGCAAACTAAACAAATAGGGGATTCAAAAACTTGAGTTGCCTCCTAAGAAGTGCTTAAGTTATAGTGTTTAGCCAAACTATTTCCCTTCATAATCATTCAAGCTTGATGACTGTCTTGAGGTGATCAACACCATCCTCATAGTATGGCTTCAATCATTATCCATTGACCTTGAATGTCCACTTCTCTTCAGATGAAGCTCCACAATGCCATATGGAAAAACTTGTGTCACAGTGAAAGGTCTTGACCACTTGGATTTGAGTTTTCAAGGGAACAAATGTAGCCTGGAATTGAACAATAAGACTTTCTACCCTGGTATGAGTTCTTTTATCTGGATATACTTGTCATGCCATGCTTTTGTCTGCTCCTTGTATATTTTGGCATTCTCATAGGCTTCATTGGAGAATTCATCTAGTTCATTGAGTTGTAGAAGTCATGTCTCCTTAGCTACATCCATTCATATTCAACTGTTTCATTGCCCAATAATCACGGTGTTCCAACTCCACCGGAAGATGGCATGCTTAGCCATATACTAGCCTATAGGGCAACATGCCTATAGGTGTTTTGAACATTATTTGATATGTCCAGAAAGCATCATCCAGCTACTTAGCCCAGTCCTTGCGAGAGTTCCGCACTTTCTTCTCAGGAATTTTCTTCACCTTCCTATTGGAGATCTCAGCTTGCCCATTTGTTTGAGGATGATAGGCTAATACTATTTTGTGCTCGACCTCATACTTTGACAGAAGTGCAGCAAATTGTTTGTTGTGAAAGTGACTCCATCACTGATAATGGCTCTCAAAGTTCCGAATCTTGTGAAAATGTTTTTTCAAAAAAACTTTAGTACTACCTTCCCATCATTAGTGTGAGTAGCAACTGCCTCCACCCACTTTAACACATAGTCCATTGCCAAGAGGATGCACTTGTGGTTGTAAGATGAAGAAAATGGTCCCATGAAGTCGATGCCCCACACATCAAAAAGAGTTTAACCTCTAAAATATTTTTCAGAGGTATTTCGTTTCTTCTCAATATGTTTCTAGTTCTTTGGCATCGATCACATGTAGCAACAAAAGCATGGGCATCCTTAAACAATGTAGGCCAAAAGAAACCCTGATTGCCAAACTTTTGTTATGGTTCTGTTTCCTCCAAATTGTCCTCCACACTTAAGCGTATGGCAATGCTTGAGAATATCTTCCACTTCTTCTTTCGGTACACATCTCCTTATTATCTAATTAGCATAATGCTTATAGAGAATTGGATCTTCCCAATAATAATGCTTCAAATCAGAATAAAACTTCCTCTTTTGATAAGGAGATAGATCAGTTGGCATGATGTTTCTAGCCAGATAGTTTACAAAGTTTGCATACCATGGAGTGGATTTTGTTGAAGTGGTAGTAAACAGCTGTTGATCTTGGAATTGGTCATCAATGGGAGGTTTCTACATTTCTACATTTTCTTCTAGTTCCAGTCTTGAGAGGTGATCTACCACAAGATTTTTTGTCCCTTTCTTGTCTCTAATCTCCAAGTCAAATTCTTGGAGTAGAAGCACCCACCGGAGGAGTCTTGGTTTTGCATCCTTTTTATGAATACAATCACCTTATAGCCTACAAGGTAAGATCTGAATTTGTTGAAGGCAAAGATAATTGCCAGTAATTCTTTCTTTGTTGTGGCATAATTGAGTTGAGCATCATTGAGAGTCCTACTAGCATAATAGATGGCGTAAAATACCTTGTTCCTTCGCTGTCCTAGGATAGCTCCTATAGCATAATCGCTTACATCACAAATCAGCTTGAATGTCCCACTCTGGTGCAATTACAATTGGAGCTGAGATAAGCTTTTCCTTAAGAGTGTTAAATGCTTTCATACTCTCTTCATTGAAACAAAAGGATCTACCTTGTACAAGTAAATTGGAGAGTGGCTTTGAGATTTTTGAGAAGTCCTTAATGAACCTTTTGTAGAATCCCGCGTGTCCAAGGAAACTCCAAATTCCATTGATAGAGGTTGGTGGTGGGAGTTTTTCTATTATCTCCACCTTCGCTCTGTCAACTTCAATTCCCATACATGAAATTTGATGTCCAAGAACAATGCCTTCCTTCACCATGAAATGACATTTTTTCCAATTCAGCACCAAGTTGGTTTCTTCACATCTCCTCAAAACCAACTCTAAGTTTTGTAGACAATGATCGAAAGATTTCCCAAACAAGAGAAATCATCCATGAGGACTTGAAGGATTTTCTCCACCATGTCAAAAAATATTGCCATCATATATCTCTGAAAAGTGGCCGGTGCATTGCATAGACCAAAAGGCATTCTTCCAAAGGCGAAGGTACCATATGGACATGTGAATGTAGTCTTCTCTTAGTCTTTTGGAGCAAAGACTATTTGATTATATCTAGAATAGCCATCTAGAAAGTAGTAGTAATCAAAACCTGCTAGACGATCTATTATTTGATCAATGAAGGACAACAGGAAGTGACCCTTTCTTGTGGCAATATTCAACTTCCTATAATCAATGCAAATTCTGCAGCTAGTAACAATTTTTAATGGGATCAATTCATTATTGTCATTTCTCACCACAGTCATTCCATCTTTCTTTGAGACTACTTGCATAGGGCTGATCCATGCACCATCAGAGATAGGATAGATGACACCTGCATCAAGCCATTTGAGCACTTCTTTTTGAACCACCTCTTTCATTTTTGGATTCAGTCTTCTTTGGGCTTCCACTAATTGCTTAAAATTGTCCTCCATCAATATTCAATGCATGTATAAAGCTGGACTAATTCCTTTCAAATCTGGTATAGACCACCCAATAGCTTATTTTTACCTTCTAAGAACTCGGTAACTTATCTTCTTCATCTCCAGAGAGAGTGGAAGATGTGATCACTGCTAATGAAGAGGATTATCTAAGGAAGAATTACTGCAAATGTTCTGGCAATTGTTTGAGCTCAAGAGATTGTGGCTTTTCAATTGAAGGAGCAGATGGAGGAAGACTTTGTTCGAAAGCTTTGAAATATTTTTTGTTATTTAGACTAAAAGAGTCCAACCGCAATACCATTTCTGCAATATCTACCTCTTCAAGATTGGATGAAGAAGGATGAGTTAAATTGGTTTCCAATAGATCTTTTGAACTTGCCAAGTGCTAAGATACTAAGGTATCTTGAACACGAAGCTTTAATTCACCTTTTTAGACATTGATCATAGCTCTTCCAGTGGCCAAGAATGGTCTCCCGAACATGATAGGAACATCCTTGTCTTCTTCCATGTCAAGCATCACAAAATCTGCTGGGAATATAAACTTATTAGTCTTAACAAGTACATCTTCAATGATGCCTCTTGGGTGCTTGATAGATCTGTCCGCCAACTAAAGAGAGATAGTTGTAGGTCTTGCTTTGCCTAGCCCCAATTTTCTATAAATTAATAGAGGCATAAGATTAATGCTGACTCCCAGATCACACAATGCCTTTTCAAAAATAGAATTCTCGATGACACAAGGAATATTGAAGCTTCCTGGATCTCTAAGTTTTGGAGGCAGTTTCCTTTGAATGATTGCACTGCATTCTTTTGTGAGAGCAACCATCTCATACTCTTCTAACTTCCTTTTATCTGAAAGCATATCTTTCATGAACTTTACATAATCAAGATTTGTGTGAGTGCATCGGCAAATGGTATATTGATGTGAAGCTTTTTGAAGACTTCCATGAACTTAGCAAACTGCTTATCCAATTTACTTTTCTTTAATTGATGAGAAAAAGGTATTGAGAAAGGTGGTTGCTGAGGAGGCAGTGGTTGTGGGTTAGGAAGGACTTCAACTTGCTCTTGACCCTCTAACTTGCTCTTCTCATTGCTCATTGGGAGTTCCAATTTTTTCCCACTTTGTAATGTAATTGCTTGACATTGCTCTTTTTTATTAACTTCAGTGTTATTACGCAGATTCCTTGCTGACAATTGCTAAGTAGATTGGCTATTTGAGCCACTTGAGTTTCAATATTACAATTTGTGCAGATTGATTCTGAATCTGAGTGGTTTGGTTCTGCAAATTGGCTCTTGTATCTTCCATGGACTTGTTGTATTATTGGCCAATTGGGCTACTACAGTCTTCCAATCTGTCTTCTTTTCTTACTTCTACTATTAAATTCCTTGTTGATGAAATCATTGCTATGTCTGTTCCATATTTTGTTGATTTCTAGGCATAGCTTGGATGGTTTCTCCACGCTGGGTTGTATGTATTGGAATATGGGTTGTTTTGTTGCCTATTGAAATTGCCAACAAAATGTGTATGTTTTGGTTTAGGCAGTGCAAAAGAATTGCCTATTTGACATTCTGCATTGGGATGATTGTCTTGACATAAATTACAACATATTGATGGAGATTGAATGGCATTAACTCCCATCTAGTTCTTCTGCAATTGTTTTATTAGTATTGCAACTTGAGTAGTTAGAGCATAAATAGGATCAATCCCATAAACACTTGTTGGCTTCTTTGACATAGCTCTCTCAGTCAGACATTGAAAATTATATGTGGCTATTTCTTCTAGTAGACCATATGCATCTTTATATGATTTCTTCATAAGTGTTCCTCCGACTAATGTATTTATCATGGTTTTAGTGGTGACAAGCATTCTATTATAGAAGTTTTGGACTTGTAACCACTTAGGCATCCCATGATGTGTACACTTCCGCAATAGGTCCTTGTATCTCTCCTAAGCTTCATAGAGAGTTTCACCATCATGCTGAGTGAAATTGTTGATCTCCATCCACATTCTTGCTATTTTTGCTAGGGGGAAAATTATGACAAGAAAGTTTTGAGCCAAATCATCCCAACTAGTGAAATAATTTGTAGGTAAAGAATTTAGCCAAGTTTTTGCCTTATCCTTCAATGAAAAAGGAAATAGCCAAAGTTGAATAGCATCATAAGATACTCCATTGTATTTGATAGTGTCACAAATTTCCAAAAAATTGACAATATGAGCATTCAAATCTTTAGTAGGAAACCCATTGAACTGAACTCCTTGAAGCATTTGTAAAGTCATTGACTTTATCTTGAAATTATTGGCAGCATTGGTTGGCCTTTTGATTACTAATTAAATGTCAATTGCTGATGGTAATTGATAATCTCGCATTGGCATGTAAAGAAGATTTAGAGGATTCTGATTCACTTCTCTCAGATGACACATAATGTTATGTAATTGACTGATAGCCTCTTTTTTCTCTCCTCTAATTCTTTAAAGAGTGTGTTCTATCTCAGAAATAAAAGATAGTAGATTAGTGCTTTCAAATCAAATCTTCGCATGTACTTATGGAGAACCTTGAAAAGAAAACAAGAATTCCAATGAGTAACAAAAGAAGGGAAAAATTCAAAGCAAATCTTAAGTTATTTATTTTGATATTGGCACAACGTTACTCCACAACAATAATGCCAAAAACTTGTTGCAAAATTTTCTTTAACGCAAGTGCTCGTGTCGTGAACAAGTAATAAAGAGTGAGTGAGACATCGTTCCCATGGAGACAATGTTCACCAAACATCAAATGACTCTAACTTTTAGTTTTGTTTGAAGGATTGAGTTATGATAAGTGAATGTAAACAAGTAAATAGAAAAGATCTAAATTAATGGGTTTTACAATGATGTGAATTTTGGAAATAATAACAAAGATAATGATTTAAAACATCTAGGGGTGTTTAATTTCACTAGATGAATCATATTTAGTTTCATTAATTTCAACAATCAATGTTTGTTCTTATGTTGACAACGAGTTTCTCTAGATTAATTACTATTCTTGCACAAGTCATGGCAACCTATCTCAATTGTTAATTTCCTACAACTCTATGAAAATCCCAACTAATTAGGATGCATTGAGATCAAGAAACTCATAACGTTGCATAAGCTTCATGGATATCTCTATCATCATGACAATCTTATTGTGTTTAATCATGGTCTAGTTCAATTATCACTTCTTAGCCTCCAATTGAAATTCAAATCATTTTTAAAGGGCTTGCCTTCTTTCATAAGCATCAAAATTGGATTAAACACTCGACATAGATAATGAACAACCAAAGAAATGCATTGAACATAGTGAAACTAAATACTCATTATCCGGCTACATTGTTCCCCTAGATTAATGTGTTTAGCTCATGATATAATCGATGAAAATAATAAACATTGTCTTAAACATGATTAAACAATGAAAATGAATGATAAAGAACAAGAAAAAATCAAGAAAAACCTCCAAGCAATGCTCTGCTTCTTCTTGCTCCTTGGATAGATTTCCTTCAATGCAAGAGAGATTTCCTCTCCAAATCATATGTAGCTACCTCTCTCCACTATTCTACATTGCTAACCCTTGCTAAAAAAATGTCCAAGCTCCCAAAAATGTGCCCTTGTGTTCTTTTTATAGCCTCCTCCATTAGGGTTAAGCATTTGAAATTTTGTAATGTTTTCCCAAAAATCCAGATCTTGTCTGCATGTGTGAATGTCGTGAAATCAAAATTGAATGCCTCAGTGCTCGAATTTCTACATATGAAATAGTTGCTGCAAATCTCGTAAATGTTGTAGCATTTGATTTGGATGCTGCGGCGCTTATTGTGAATGCTACGGCATCTAAACCAGATGCCGCAACGCTCATTGTGAATGCTGCAGCATCTAAATCAGATGTCGCGACATTTGATCTCTGCCCACTGCACATTCTTCATTCAACATTTTGAATGCCTAGGCACTCGATTAGAATGCTAGGTGCTCGATTTGAATGCCTAGGCTCTTTGAATTGAATGCCTATGTGCTTGATTTGAATGCCTAGGTGCTCACATGTTGGTTGCTTGTTTCTTGATACTCCTATTTGCTTCTTGCTTTATCCTCCATGCTTCATTGCATCGTCTCTTTCCCTCATTAATTCTCTCTTGTTTTCTCTATTCTTCTTGCTCTCAAATGCTTGCAAACAAAGACAAACAAAAGTATTATAAATTAATTAAAATAGCTCAAAGATCTATTAAAAATTAAGCCAAAAAAATATGATATAAGTGAATAAAATTCACTTATTAGCACTACAAAATGACTCTAAGCATATGGGAATTAACTAGATGATGACATTTTTAAATGGGAGATTATCAGAATGGTCTTCTACATTTATTTCCTACTCATCTACTTTTGTCTCTGGATTTATTGAAGATCATCTTCCTCCAACAGTCAAGTTTTCAAGAGAGCTATTTAAGGAGAAGAGATGAGACGATTAAAAGGTGAAGGAATATTTTTTAGATGTGCTTAACCTTATGCAAATCCTTCCACCCATGGCCAAGAGCTTAAACCTTTAGTTATCTATCCTTGAGCTTCAACATGCATATCTATGTGACCATTGAGTTTATATTTTGGGAAGATTCTTTTGTATTACTAGAGCTATAAAAGATTTCATCTTCCCCTATGCTTCATTCTGTCATTTTGTAAAGTTTCAGTATTCTGGTTGATCTAAAAATAAGAGAGTTGTTGCTGAGATCTGAAAAACCATCAAGTTTGCTAGTGATCTTCAAAACCATTGAGTTTTCTGGTGAGCTCGTGAAAAACAGAAGAGTGCTGGGAGCACTATGTTTATGCCCCTTAGAGCTGAAATTTAGAAGAGTGTTAGGAGCACTATGTTTATGCCCCTAGGCTGAAATCTAGAAGAGTGTTGGGAACACTTGTTTATGCCTCCTAGAGCTGGAATCTACAAGAGTGCAGGAGCACTATTATTTTTTCATTATATGGGATATAGTGGAACCCAAGGTGCAATGAGTGTGTATTCTTGGAAGAGTGGATGGAGGGACAGGGTTCCCCAACCACTATAAAAATTGTATTACTTGTGTGCTTGTTTATTTGTTTTATTCTTCATGCGCTTTGTTGCTTTTATTATTTATCTTATAATGAACCACACATAATGACAAAAAGAGGAAAATGTTTCAATAGGGGTTAAGCAATGAATTTTTACATACCTAATTCACCCCTCCCCTCTTGGCTATAGCCATACTTTGGGAACCAATAGATCTTTTGTATTACATAGAGTTGTTAAAAGATCAAATCTTTCCTAGTGTTTCAATGAAAATTATTTAAAGTGTATAAGTTTTTTGGCAAACTTGAAATAAGAGAGTTGATAGTGAGCTCTAGAAAATCATCAAGTTTGCTGGTGATCTTTGAAACTGGTGATCTTGTGGTGAGCTCGGGAAAACCACATTGTATGAGTTATTGGTAAGCTCTAGAAAACCATCAAGTTTGCTAATGACTTTTGAAACTAGTGAGTTTCCTGGTGAGCTAAGGAAACTAAAATTGTATTGAGGGCACTAGTTTATTCCTCCTAGAGCTAGAATCCAAAAGAGTGCTGGGAGAACTATTGTATTTCATTTTATGTGATATAGTGGAACCCAAGACATAAAGAGAGTGTGCTCTTGGAGGAGTAGAGTTGGGAGGTTGCCCAAACCACTCTAAAAAATTATGTTGTTTATGTGTGTCCTATTTTTATTTCTAATAGCTTTATTTTCCTTATGCTTTATTATTTTGTCATTTAGTTTATAATTACATTGCGCACAAGCATGAACAGAGGAAAAATGATTCAACAAGGGTTAAGCATTAAATTTTTATAAACCCAATTCACCGCTCCCCTCTTCGGTTAAGTCATCCTACGAGACCCATCATTAAGGTCTATCTAAGGGTGTTATGTTCTGCCTTAACTAACTCAAACTCATGAATGGTGCATTGATCACTTTTAAGCTTTTTTTTCATGCTTTAAATTGGAGCCCTCATTAGTTATTCTCAATAGCTGCTTTTTCTTGTACTTGGCTTTTATAGCCTTGAAATCAGAATATAAACTTTCTAATTCTTCAAAGAAAATTTGAGATTCAAGTTATGAAGTTACTTCATCTTCATGAATTGCCATAAAGCTGATTTCAATGTGGTAGTCTTCTTGATCACCTTTTGTTGGTGACAGTCTGCTGAATTTTGTTTCATGTTCATCTTCACTGTCAATTGCACTTTCTTGTAGCATGTTTCTAGCATCTCCCATTCTGCAAGTGCTTTCTTCTTCTTATTGAAGTTTTTGTTGTTATTGTTGCTATTCCTCTTATCATTATAATTATTATATCTTTTCTATTGTTGCTCCCCTTGCTTCTTATTAGGCTCTTGGCAATCGTATCTCATGTGGTGAGGCTTGCCACAGTTATAATAGGCGTGGACATATTTTGTCTATGTTTCTGATATTTTTGGAATTGCTTCCAACTTTCTTTTTAAACATGGTTTTGAATATTCTGCTTAGCATTGCCATGTCATCATCCTCTTTAGCTCCATTCATTGAAGCTTCACTTTGTGATTAATCATCTAACTCAGCTCTCAAAGCAAATGCTTCTTTTTCCTTTTGGCTCTTTAGGAGCATTTTGCTTCATAAGGACTTCATGCGTCATGAGGGAACCCATAAGTTCTTTTACTTTTATTTTACCCAAGTCTCTAGCTTCTTGGATTGTTGTGACCTTTTCCATCCATTTCCTTGGAAAAGACCTCAGGATCTTCTTCAGCATTTTAGGTTCTTCATATTTCTCTCCAACACCCTTCAACCTGTTGGTGATCTTTTGAAATCTTCCAAACATTTCTGATATTATCTCATTGTCCTGCATATAGAAGGCTTCACATTCTTGCACAAGTATATTAATTTTGGTCTCCTTGACTTGATTAGTACCTTCGACTTTTAGTTTGTCCCAAATCTCCTTTATAGAGTCACACGCTGAAATGTTTTTGAACTTAGATGGCGATAATGCACAGTAGAGACTATTCTTCACTTTGGCATCTCTCTCTACTAATACAATATCTTTTGTAATATATTTATCTTCTGTGTTTGTGATAGTCTTACCATCTTAGATGATTTGCCACAACTTGTAGTCAGTGACTATTGAAAAGTTTTACATACACATTTTCCAGTACCCATAATTGGTGTCATCCAAAAATGGGGGTCTGGTGATTAACTTTCCTTCAACTATGGTGTTGTTGAGTGTGTTGGCCATAGGGATCTCTTCAAAGTAGTTAAAATATTTTGTTATCAAGAATAATTGTTGAACCTCACTATGATACCAGTTGTTAGTTCCGGTCAAAGGTAGCTTAAGAGGGGAGTGAATTAAGCTTTTAAAAATTTTGTCCAATATGTGCTAAGATAAATAAAGGAATGAATCATCCAGCACAATATGCATAGTTATTTTATAGAAGTTTTGGCCCATAACACGGTACCTACTCTTTTCTCTGAGTCATCCTCACTTGCTACACTCAGGTTCCACTAAACACTTGCTGGTTTTACAAGCTCACCAATAAACTTTATCCATTGGTTTCCAAGAACGCCAAGAAACTTATACACGTTGGTTTCCAAGCTCAACAACAAATTTATACATGTTGGCTTTCAAAGCTGAATCACAAACATATACATGTTCGCTTCCAAAGATGTCCAATAAACTTATACACATTAGTTTCTAAAGCTGACCAACAAAATTATACACATTGGCTTTCAAACATGACTAGCAAACTTATACATGTCAGTTTCCAAAGCTGACCAAGAAACTTATACAAGATCAGTAAGCCCCTTGCTTGCTATCCCAAACAATAAAAGTTGTATAAAGAAAATGCCTCTTAAATATGAAAAGATATAGAGATATGAATTGCAAGAGAAATAAATATATTGAAATAAATGCAAAGTATATTAAACTCCCTTAAGCTGATGTAGAGCTTGAGCTTTGAATGCAGATTGCATTTTTGCATAGTGGAGTTGGAAGAAAAACTTTAATGTCTAAGTAAATGTTGTATAAGTTCTTTGAAAAAAATTCTCTAACTCTCTTACTCTTTGAATGGCTTTTCTTTACTCCCTTTATACTAAGATTCAAAATTTGTCTATTCGAGAAAATGAAGTTCATTAAATGTGAATTAATTGACAATATTTTTTGTCCGTTGAAGCATTCTCACGGGTTCTTTAGTCTAAATGATCTTGGCAATGTCCATAGTATGCAAATATGTCCGAAGTTAAGATTTTGAACTGACATGAATAGCTCAACTTGGAACAGATTTCTTTCAACTATGTCTGAAAGTGAATCGTTGAGTCCGGAGTAAAATTTTGGACTAAATTGACATAAATTGTGTTTGGCTACATGACTGAACTCTTGCGATGTTCGGAAGTGTGCTGGCTATGTTCGAAGTTAAAATTTGAACTGACCAACTCTACCAATGACAACATTCAAAGCTTAGCACTTTGAATTTCTGAACTTGGACTTCAAAGATGCATTATACTGACTTAGCAATGCCTGAAATTGGTTCTGTAGTATCTGAACTTGACTTTATAATGCCAAATTTGGGCTTTGAAGTTCTAGTTTCTTGGCTTCTTATTTAGCATTGTTCGAACTTGGTTAGATGTCCGAATTGGTCCCATAATGTTCGAGCTAGATTCTTCAATGTCCAAACTTGCTTTTGAAGTGTCTGAATTGTCAGGATTATTATATATGATTTTGATGATAACAAAACTTGTGTTAAAATGAAATTGTTGGTTCCATGTAATAGATAGCTCAAGAGGGGAGGGGTGAATTGTCATATAAAATTATGGCCAAATAAAAAATTATGAGCTAAGCAGAAGTTATGATACAGCACATACACAATTTCCATGTCTGTTCATTTAGTCATAGTGATTGATTTACTTCCAAGTTCAACTTCTCTTAGCTATAATTGTTTCCGCTAAGTAATTATGTGTGTAGTGATATGTGAAATTTGATGATGAGATAATTATATGCAAAGTAAAACAATTAAGCAGTCAAAACACATGATAATTTTTATAGCGGTTGGGGAACCCCGTCCCTATGTCCACTTTTCCAAGAGCACACACTCATTATACCTTGGGTTCCACTATATCACATATAATGGAAATACACTAGTGCTCTTAACACTCTTTTGGATTCCAGCTCCAAGGGGCATAATTTCAACTCTAGGGGGCGTAAATAGTGTTCCCAACACTCTTCTAGAATCTAACTCCAGGGGGCATAAACATAGTGTTCCTATCACTTTTTTTGTTTTCACAAGCTCACTAGGAAACTCATTTATTTCTAAGATTACCAGCAAACTTATTGATTTTCTAGAGCTCACCAATAACTCATACAATGTGGTTTTCTTGAGCTCACCACCAACTCACATAGTTGATCAACAACACTCATGTTGCACATTATTGTACATAGTTTGAGCACATATAACATGATGTCTCATTGAAGATCATTAAATATAAATACTCCAGATGTATGATTAAAATAGAACTTTTAGACTCTTTATCTATCAATGAAATGGAGATTGATTATCTAGGAGGAAGCATGGTCTGATTAAGAGATGTTACTTTTTTAAGCTCTATTCTAATTTTCTCTTAGCTTTCGCAACCTTTTTCATTAACACTGCACTACCTTTATATTGCTTCAAAAGCTTTTGCCCATTGGAGGTAGTTAGATTTCTTTTAAATGTTGAAGACCATTCTAATTTTTCTCATTGCAAAGTTATCTTCTTGATAGCTGGAAAGCCTGTAGCACCGTCTTTGAAGAAGATGCCTTTTTGGTGATAGCTAATACCGGATATGGACTTTTCTACTTGACTGACTCTTTCATTATTTTGGAAAGATGCCCATTAAGTTTGAAGGAATGCAACCTCTGAAAGTTGTAACCTTTATCAAAGTGTAGATTACTTTCCTTTGAATTTCTTTCCATCTTCAGCTAAGCTTGATTTGTCTAATTTACTTAATAGAATCTGCTTTGAAAAAGATTTTGACTAGAGAGTCCAGTCAGTGATGTCTAGAACAGGTGGCTTCTACTCATGATATACTATATAAATTCAGTCATATTTCATCTGAGGACTTTGTCTGATCAAGTCTTGGATTTGTCTCTTGTAAGTAACAATCAAAGTTGCTCTTAGTAGATCCATATAATAGACAGCTTCAGCTTTATAAATTTATCTGAGATCAGCATTTTACTTCATCTTCTAGATTCCCTATTCTAGGTGATAGATGAAGTATAGAAGCGTAGACAAAGTTCTTCTCTTTACTACTCATTAGATGAAGTTCTCTTAGCAGACAAAGTTTCCTTTTGCTACATGAAGTAGCTTTGTCTATTGGTTTATCTGTTGTAAGTAACAGATGATTCTTGTTAATGTGGATAAAAGCTTCTTCATAGCATACAAAAAAAAAATTGTTAGGATTATTGCATGATTTTGATGACAAAAAAACTTGTCTTAAAAATTGATGCTAATGATGATTTTAGTCTAGGAAGCCGAAATGGAGACAAATATGCTTGGCATGAATAACCATTATTGCAACATTTTGAATGCAAGCATATTACATAAATTGTTTTAGAGAATGAAGAATTATTATGATCCATAGTGCATTAACCTTGTTTATCATATGTTGTATCGTAGATATATCATATGCTTTATGAAGTTATAACTTTAATCTTTCATCAGAAAAATAATATGTTTAAGCATGAATAATCAATATTGCAACATTTTGAATGCAAGCATATTACATAAATTATTTTAGAGAATGAAGAATTATTTTGATCCATAGTGTATTAACCTTGTTTATTATATGTCGAATCATAGATATATCATATGCTTTGTGAAGTTATCACTTTAACCTCTCATTAGAAAAATAATATGTGATTTATGCATGTTCCATAACTGGTGAAAATCATGTAGGGATAAACATATTTTGATAAGTGCGCTTCATAGAAGATATTCCTTACATGAAAAAGAAATTGTCCTTAAATGAGCTTATAGATACAAAATCATGATTTAAAGTACATACCCATGCTTTACAACTTATGCAAAATTTATATGGATAATTATATTGTGATTTACAATGGAAAATATAATGAAAAATGACAAGCTAAAAATGTGACAAAAGTGCAAAAATTTTTAAGTGTGCTGCTACAATAATTTTGCTATAGTAAAATGCTAAAATACTGCTATAGTGGAAAACAAAGTTGATTCTCTATAACGAAGTGAATTGTCTAAAGTGAAAGACAAAGTGGAAGATGAAGTAAAGCTTCAAATGAATTAGTAGATGATGTAACATACAAGTCTCGAATTGCCAGTCGAAGTAACTAATAAATTGCTACAGTAATTTGCTACAATACAACAGACAAAGCTTCGAGTGATCAATAGATGAAGTAATAGACAAAGCGGTGCGGTGCTACAGGAATCTGCTATAGTGACTTGCTATAGTGAAAATTCACTATATTCAAATATTAGAAATTCAACACTCTATAGCAACTAGATTTTATAATAATATTCTTCCAACTGGTCCACAACCTTTCTAGATGGTAAAAATAGATAATCCATTAAAGTAGAATGAAATGCTTAAAGCTTAAGTGATAAACAAGAATCAAATATAAAGAACCCATTTATATCTCCAAGTGAAGGATTGCAGATATTTGTTCAACCATTTGCCACATTTCAGAAAGCTTGAGTTATAGAGATTTCAAAATATGCCTAAAGATGTCAATCCAAATACTCTATTTGAAATCTCAAGAAATAATGAAAATACAGCGGACAGAAGAAGTTCAAAGAGGAAAACACATCTATCTAAAAACGAAGAAGCCCAACTTCACCTATGGACAAAGTAGGAGACAAAGAGAGTTTGTCCAGCTGGAAAGAGACTTTGTCTAATACTTACTTCAGGCAAATTCAATAAAGCACTGGTCAAAGTGGAGCAGTTGAATCTATTAGAATTTATTGTCTTCTTTCCAAAATCATGAATCAAGTCAGAGTTGCAGCATTCTTCATTTGTCAATTACCTGAACAGTTATTCACCTTCTTTCTATGTCAAGGTCGGCACTACAAAACAACTTTAAGCATATAGAAATTAAGTAGAAGATAGCATTTTCAAATAGGAGATTATCAAAATAGTCTCCTAAATTTATTTCCTGCTCATCCACATTTGTCTTCGCATTTAATGAAAATCATCTTCCTCCAACAGTTAAGTTTTCAAGAGAGCTATTTAAGGAGAAGAGATGAGATGATTCAAAGGTGATGAAGGAATACTTTCCAAATGACTTAAACCTTATGCAAATCCTTCCACCTATGGCCAAGAGCTTAAACCGTCATCTATCCTTTATGAGCTTTAAATCTATAAATCTTTATGACCATAATTTTTACATTTTGAGAAGATCCTTCTATATTTTTAGAGCTGTAAAAGATCATGTCTTCCCCTATACTTCATTTTTACACTTCGTAAAAGTGTATTAGTTTTCTAGTTAATCTGAAAACTTGAGAGTTGTTAGTGATCTCTAGAAAACCATCAAGTTTACTAGTGATCTTTGAAACCGGTGAGCTTCTTGGTGGGCTCATAAAAATCAGAAGAGTTTTAGGAGCACTATGTTTATGCTCCCTAGAGCTGGAATCTAGAAGAGTGCTAGGAGCACTATTATATTTCTATTATATGGGGTACAGTGGAACCTAAGACACAATGAGTATGTGCTCTTGGAAGAGTGGATGTAATAACAGGGTTCTCGAACCACTACAAAAAATGTGTTGTTTGTGTGTGTGATTGTTTACTTGTTATTTTGCTCTTTAATGCTTTACTACATAGTCTACATTACTAAGCATACAAGCACAAAAAGAGGAAAAATAATCTTATAGGGGTTAAATAATTAATTTTAATAAACCCAATTTTGAAATGGGAGATTATCAGAATGGTCTTCTATATTTATTTCTTGCTTATCTACTTTCGTCTTTGCATTCAATGAAGATCATCTTCATCCACCGGTCAAGTTTTCAAGAGAGCTATTTAAGGAGAAGAGGTGAGACGATTCAAGGAGGTGAAAGAATACTTTTCATATGCGCTTAACCTTATGCAAATCCTTCCACCTATGGCCAAGAGCTTAAACCTTCAATTATCTATCCTTGAGCTTAAACCTTCATCCTCTTAATGGTCATTGTCCTTACATTTTGGGAAGATCCTTTTGTATTACTAGAGCTATAAAAGATTTTATCTTCCCCTATACTTCATTGTAATACTTTGTAAAATTGTATAAGTTTTCTAATAAACTTGAAACCAAAGAGTTGTTAATGAGATCTTGAAAATCAACAAGTTTGTTATTGATCTTTGAAACTAGTGAGTTTCTTAGTGAGTTCATGAAAACCAGAAAAGTACAGAGAGTATTAAGTTTATGCCCCCTAGAGCTGGAATTTAAAAGAGTGCTAGGAGCACTAGTGTATTTCCATTAGATGTGATATATTGGAACCCAAAGCATAATGAGTGTGTGTTCTTGGAAGAGTGGATGTAGGGAATGGGGTTTCCAAACCACTATAAAAATCATGTTGTTTGTATGTGTTTGTTTACTTGCTTTATCCTTTATGCACTTTATGGTTTTATCATTCACTTTATATCACATCACACGCAAGCAGGAAAAGAGGGAAATGGTTTAATAGGGGTTAAGTAATGAATTTTTATATACCCAATTTATCCCTCCCCTTTTGGGTTAAGCCATCCTATGGGAACCAACACTTTTCACCAAACGAAGGAGCTTTGTTTATTGTAAGTAGCAAACAACTCTTCTGGGTGCAGACAAGGCTCCTTTGTGATAGATGAAATGACCTTGTCTATTGTTTGTCTATTAAAATCTGCAGATGAAGTTGTGATTTACAAAAAGAGTCTTCTAAGTGGTTAATCTGTTATAATTGATAGATGAATTTATGACATGCAGACAAATACTCTTTTTAGTTGTTCATATTATGGGTTGTCTATTAGAAGTAACAGAAAAATCATTAAGACATAGGCGGCTCATTTCTTCTGTGGTTGTCTGATGCTTTTGTCTATTGCAAGTGGCAGACAAACTTTGCAAATCAAGATGACAAACAAAGTTGTTCTCTGTAGCTGCCGTGCTGCTTTTACTTCATCTTTTGTATTTTTTTTGTAAAAGATTGCAAATAGGTTCCTTATTCTTCTTTAGTTTTAGATGGACTTTTTAGTGAAGGCAAATGCTTGAGTAATTTGACTCTACTTTAGTTCTTCATTTGTTTGAGTTTAACTTTGTTTCATCTCTGCTTCTAGAAACTGAATTCATCTCTATGTTGTGGACAAGTATTGATTATAAGCAGCTTATCTGACTTGCCCAAGGAATGATTTGTCTAAATCATTCTTAGATAGATGCTCTCAGATACTAACTTTATCTGTAGAAGATTTATCCAATCACTCATTGAGACTTTGAACTTCATAATTACAGATATACTTGATGGCTTCTTTTCAATGTTTCAGTGCCATTCTTTCTGAGCATTCTTGTCTTCTTTTCTATCAATGGATTTTGCTTATTGATTTTTTTGTATATTTTGTCCACTATATTTTGCTTCCCTATATGTTTATATTTGTATCTGCAATGCTTGGGAACATAACTATTAGTACTATAAATGTTCACTCATATGTTATTGCTCATTATCAAAACTTGGTTGGTTGCCAAATGCACCATTTGGTTCAATAAAAATAATATGAGTACATAAATTCTTAACAATACATGATTATTGATTAATATTTGACAATATTGTTGAAACGTATGCATGATCATATAAGTTTAAATCATACCAGCATACAATCACACTTATAATATTGGTAATGAAGTAATAAAATAAGTTAAATCATTGCAAACAACATCATGAATAAAAAAAGATCATATAGTTTTAATAAGCAACAATCCATAACAAAGAGTATCAAAAAGGGTTACATCTTCACCTAAGAAAAAGAGATTTAGTTTATAAAAGAAAATAAAACAACTTTTTTAGATAGGATGATCATAATGAAGAATATTTTATCTCCTTCTTCTTTCTTACTTGCAATATGATTAGCTCTCATGCAAGTATACATGATCATAAATAATATAGATGAGGTAAGTTGAGTATCATTCCCATGAGGAAGTAGATTGTTACACACTAAGTACAAAACTTATATCAAATCAGTAATATTTGATTGAATGAAATTCAATAGATGATATCAGAACTAAATCTTAATAATTAATAAAGTTGACAAATTGTAAGAGCAAAAGAAGAAATATCAATGGATGAAATATTTAGGAATTTAACTTCACCTAGCAAATCCACTTATATTGATGAATTATATTGAGTAAATCATCATTCCTCTCATTATCAATTGGATGCACTAAAGTATCCACCACCCTTTCTCAAGTGTTATGATAGGTGTACCTATTAAAGTGATTTACTATGTCTCCATGCAAATCAATATTCATAAACCCATTTAGCTTAAGCATGCAAGTGTAATATATGCACTTGTAAGGTCATATTCACACGGATTGCACATGTACAATGGCTATCTTTAGACTTCATTGCATCATATGTTCTTCAATTCAAGAGTCTATTCCTAATTCACCTCTCTTGAGTATAAATTAAGAAT
>JAYJMB010072329.1:0-15652 GCA_036873735.1 Pouteria campechiana | reverse complement strand
TGGTTTCCTTTAAATTTCCACGTTTCATGATTATTTTATGATTTTACTTTTATTTTATTTATACCTGCTGCTGATGTTGTTGCATGGAAGGAGAGGCTGACAGGTGCGTTGCAGATGATAAGGGGATTCGTCATTTGCGTGTAAAACCATCTTTTCACCCTCTTCCTTCGACGGTCTTCTGCTGCAGCAGCAACTGCAACAGCTTCTTGAATGCCTTGTGCTGCAAGTAAAACAGGAAGAGAAGCGTTTTTTTTCCCTTCTTTTTATCTGTTTCCGCCTTCGCTGTTGGGTTTTCGAAGATCCCAATCCCTCTCTCTCTGCGTGCAGAGAAAGGAAAGATTGGAATGATCAAGGAGGATTCTGAGAGAGAGAGAGAGAGAGAGAGAGAGAGAGAGAGAGAGAGAGAGAGACAGCGGCTATTTGAGGAGGTCTCTTCAGTCGCTTGAGGAGGGTGAGAAATGAGGAGGCTGCACAGTGCTCGGGGTTTGCACTGTTATATGCAGCATAGAATTACAAAAACGACACTGTGAGATTGACGTATCTACGAAAATGCCACTACATGCTTCAGGGCACGAAGTCGTTGTTGAGCCTTTTGAGAGATTATGCTTTTCTTTTTTAATTAACAGAAAGATTTGGCTAATTGCTAGGTTGACGAGGTGGTCTAAGTCGCGAAAGATAAACCTAAATTACGAGAATGCCACTACAGATTGTGATTCGCCGGTCCCATCTTGGCATATGCCACTGACGTGAGACATCCCAACCATACACCCTCGCACCCGAAACAGAAATATTCATCGACTAGCAGCGGCAGGAAGCCAAGATACTCGTCTGCTCATCAAGCTATACTCTGGCCATGTAGAAAAGGAGTAACTAGAAAATAATGGGAAGAAAAAGGAAGAAGAAATGAGATGGGCCTGAATCTGAAGGCATGGGACACGTTTCCAAGCAATTGCCCACCGGCCAATGAAGGAGCGATTAAGGTTAAATGCACTGCATTTGCTAGATCCTAACAGGTGGCAAATTGGGTACGTGTACCTAGACTCTCCAATCATTGAGCGTATTTGCAAATTGCAGTATACATCCCTCCATTAATCTGGATAACTCTTTCCAATTTTAGTCGCTATGACTATGACACTTCGTTCGAAGTGTTTCGTTTTGGGACGGCTCATTCTCCCCTCAAGTGACCTCCTCTAAAATTCCGACTTGGAATAAGCCAAATCACTTAAGATATGTTTCATCCCATGTCAGAATAGTTTAACCCATGTATTATAGCATGGATTGGACCCATGGGAATAGTTTTAATGTCTAGATGTGAGGGCCGTAAGCAAGATGTATTTAACTTACCTTGAGGTCATTCTAAGCTCCTCTTGCCAAACTGTTAGTTGCATCCTTACCCGAAATCTACTTTATAAACAAGTTTAGCTAATAATATAAAATTATCATGGAGATACCAAATGAGCAAACTGGCTATGAAGATGGGAAGAGCTTGTACTTGTACTGGAAAAGGCTGCATTTGCTGAGCTTTGCTTTTGAGGAGGTAGCTCTTTGATTTTTTTGCAATATTTGATAACTTTAGCTTCATATCGAAAACCCACAACTTCCTGCAATATAATTCCAGCAGTGGTTATGGCATGCAGATCACCTCTGCCCTTCATCTGTGAAGGGACATCATATCCACAGCCATGCGACAGAACACCTTCACTACTAAATGTACTTATTCTCTGTATTCTCCCTCATTGTATTCCGTCTAAAGGACCCCATATATAATTTCCAAAATTTACTATTGTAGTTTTTTTAATTAAATTTTTTTTTTCAGATAAATCTTAATATTCTTACGTGCTTGCTTTATTTTCTCAATGAACTAACCAAAACTTTACTTCTAGAATTGTTGCTATGTCATACTGGCTAATTTTGACAATAATTTAATCATCCAAATGAAAGGACATGATGTCAATAATACATAAAACATTGTTAACTATGAAATAATTAAGATTAAAATAAATAATAGATAATAATTAAAAATATAAATAATAATAATAAATAAATTCTTATAAAAGGTACGCATCAAATAATGTTTAGGAAATGGAAGTTTTCTGAGAATTTCCTCCAGTTTTCTGTGGGCAATCACGCCCAAAGGTAAGAAATCCAGTACAACAAGGTATGCACGGACAGATGTGATTTCGGACCTAGTGATTTACTCCAAGGTTGGTTGCGGATTGGCACATATGGGGAGGTAGATGCAGGTGTTAATTAATATTTGGAATAAGCCTCTCTCCTTTATATTAATTACTCACTGTGTATCCTCAAGATTCTGCTCTCTCTCTCTCTCGATTATTTACATTTTTAGTTATTAACTTCATCTATTCTTGTTAACCATTTTATCTATTTTGTCATAATTTACTGTGTTATAAACATTTTTTTAAATTGTTTTGCCCTACTTTTACTTCTTCCAAAACTTTTACCTGTTTTTTCAAGTACACAAACACACGAGAGAGCTGATTGAGGACATGCCAGGTACTACACCTTGTGGCACTCCAGCATCTTTAGAACCAAGCCCTGACAAGTGTGCAGGATATGAAAGCTGCGGAAGGCTAAGGCCCACCACCGTGATCATTTGGCAAGAAAATCAGGCTCCAAAGCATATCATCAAAGCACATAAAAAAAAGGCAGCTTTTAATGCCCCCACAAACTGCATGCATTTATGAAATTGTTGCAATTACTGTGGGAACATGAGCAGTGTAAATAAGCCTATTAAATGCCATTTTTTGTGCAGGCTAAGCATATTAGGGTTGTCAGATGGAAGGCACAACGGGAATTTGAACCCAAATTTCTTCGTAGCCAATTAACACCCAACAACCAAGCTTTACAGCCGAGTATGTTGCACATGTCCGAAATAGGAATTGCAGGCGCGGTGGGAACACGAATAGTCAGAGCGTGTTAATAGTCCTACCAAACAAGATTCTTTCTATCCTCGACCCCCAGAGAAATTGTAACAACTTTTTTGTTGATATCAGGCAATGCTGTCCACGGGAGCCTTAAATGAGACTTTTTGGAGCAGTTAAAACTCATTTATAGCTATAGATTTACAGAATGATGACATGCACATTGTGTTAAATGTGCATAACGCCCAAAGCAATCGAATAGCCTGATTTTGTGAGAGGAAGGATAGATTTTGAGTGTGTAAATATGGGTATTTTGATCATGCCTTTAGATGCACCAGCTTCACGTGATGTAGCGCTTACTCATTTTGAATAACCTTACTTTTCACTTAGTATATGGTATTTAATTATCATCAAATTTATTTTTAAATATCAACTAAAGAGGAATAAAAATGAAATAGATAGACCTAATGGTAGCAATGAGAGGTTATGATGTAGAAAATAAAATTTATACGATAGCTATATGATATATAAAAAATGGAGAAATTTTGACTTTAATGGAAGTTCAAATTTCCCGGTAAGCAAGCAACTTTATAAGAAAATGATATAAATAAAGTAAATAAAAAATAAAATGGAAATAATTTTTTTAAGAAAGATAAACTAATGATAGAAAAAGATATTTGATTATAAAAAATATGTTACACTGAGGTAAGAAAATGTCTTAGGGAGTAAAAAATATATATCCTTTTTAAGGGTACCTAAATAGTACCTTACTTTCTTTTCATAGGTAACTAAATGGTTCCTTACTTTCTTTTTATAAATAGTCCCTCACTTTAAAATTTTCCACTTATCTTTGTTTATCGGTCTTAAATAGGCACGCGTGTAAGTTAAAATTTAAACAAATTAAAATACAACATTTTTTATTATCATACTATGTTCATGGGCCTTGTCCCACCTTGACCACAATGGTCATTGTCGGACTCCTTAGGCATTAATTGCTTCACACTTCAATTTTTGATCTCAATAAACTCATTCTTAAAACAACAAGACTATTTAGAAATTTCGCTATATAAAAATAATCATGACTAATTGCAGCAACATCGTTGTGTTTTCCACAATCACATGAATAAAATGAAAAGTTTTGTAAACAACACTCATTTTCTGAAACTACTTTTGTCTTCTCTACATTTACATCCTTTTTATTTTTTCTTTTATTTTATAATCTCTTTTACATCAAACTCAATTGGCCTTAAATGAATGTGCAAAAGAGATTCACCATCTTCTTCTTCTTCTTTTTCTATCAAAGACCCGAAGGTGGTTACAAGCTTATTATTAGCATCTGGGAGTGAACAAATAAGAAATAAAATTACTCAAATATAACATAACCAAAAATTTAAAATAAAAAAATACTAAATAAGCATATAATAAGAACTCTAACAGGCATATACACACACAAAAAAAAACTCTAACAAACCTAAAAAAACTCAACAAAATCAAGAAACATGTAAATTTGCAAATCCCACCAAATCCATCATATACAGACCGTGAGCATCACGGCCCAAATGAGATACCTCCCTAACCATCTTGTTCACTTCTAAGGCCCCCTCTCGAGCAAGAAAATCCACAACTTTACTACTTTGTGAATTTGCAAGAGATTCACCATCTTTTAAGCTCAAATTTGATTTTAACGTAAAAGAATAAAAGAACATGCAATGGGAGGAAAAAACCAATCTAAATAAAAAATATATAAAAGAAGATATGATATAGTTAATAATGATTAATGGATGGTATAAACCACAGATTAAATAAAGATAAGATATAAAACTTTCTACAGAAAAATATAGGCAATGATGTAAAAACGCAAATTATTGTAAAAATGAAAAATAAAACGTTTGCATACTTTTACATTTTTGGGAATATACCCCTTTTTTCTTAAAGGAAACAAGCCCATCGCCAGCCATCACGAAGTGATTATCAGATGGCGTTGCTGACAGAAATCCTTCAAAATTGATATAAAATCTATCGCCTGTGCTAAAACTTACAATTTAGAGGGATTTAATGGCATGCGAAATACCATAAAAACCACTCCACCCACACACCCATATGCTTAAATCTCCAATTTGGGTAATGTGATCAAAGGGGAATAAATAAAATACAATAAACTAAAAAAAATGATTGAGCTAACAAAACTACAAAAGGTCTAAACATCAACTCAGTGGACATGACCCAGAACCTTTTTGAAAGTCAACAAATTAGGCTACATTCATGGAAGTGCTGGAGACTGACGGATGATTTTCCTGTTCATCTCCTTTCACCCATTAACGATCGATAGGTCTAGCTGGCTTTTGCTGGACCCTTTTCGGACTAATGCTGTCTTTCCTGGCCCAAGACGGCACTTCTTCGTACAAAATGATTGCGATATTTTCTTGGAAGCAATCGACCATCAAATTATTTGCTCCTCTTGATTTACGAATGGTGGCCCCCACCTTCCGTGGATGGGATTCCACCAACGAGGCCCCGACGTGCACCCCTGCTTCCAAACGCTCCGCAGCCCCACCTAATTTGGTGGTCCTTCGCTCTTCAGTAGTTTTCTTTTCCACCTTGCTGCACGATCCGAGCGTGATCTGAGAAAACGACGGGTGCGATCGTTCCATTCGCGTTAGAGTCGTGTTCGTGTTTGCTCTTTGAAATGCCCTTGGAGAATGGCGGAAATGACTACAGGGCAGGCTGCCGACGTGGAAGTAGGAAGAGGGCACATGGGGAAAGAAGATAAGGATGAGAATCGTATCTACGTACGATGTATCAGGGGGCAGCTACTTATCAATACGCATTCTGCCACGAGTCGCTCTGTGTTCTGTGGCCCTCTGAGTGAGAAGGCTGACAAGGACGTTGACTCCTGTACGGAATGTTTCAAACTTTGAATAATCAGAAGCTGATTTCACCAGTAGAAGACCTCCACCTGTGTCACAGTACAATCCTTTAAATGCACCATTAATCCCATCCCCATCCCCCATTCCACACGCGCATTACTCCCACCGTTTTGGTCCAGGAAGAAGCCGCATTCAGAACTCCACAAGTCATCCACCCCCTGGACTCTCGTCTGTTTAGATATCATCAAAAATGGTCCCACACATATACCAGACAAGGATAAATAATAAATTAGCATAGCATTTACTTATGGTATCTAATTAATAATTTTATTTTATTATTATCTTTTTATTTTCATTGTTTCTCAACTAACATTTAGTTTTTTTTTTTTTTTTATTTGTCGCCATCCCAAGACACATCTCTTTTCAGCATCACCCCAGCGTAGACGTTAAAATCCTCATTGCCTTTGAATCCAACGCGGTCTAAGTCTTAATTGCCTGTTTTCCAGGTTTGGAGACTGGAAATTCAGCTTGTCTAAAACCGAATGATCAAAATTTTAAAAATAAAAAGATTACAGTGGTCGTCTTGGCAGCTGTTCCGCACACGTATTTGATTTTGGATTTCATGAAATAATCTTTCTTGAGCACTGTTTGTTACTCGGTGAATTACCAATTGGTCGGCTTGCTTTGAGGTGTTTGGGCCATGTGCCCGTGTATCAAGTGCCAGCCACAGCCGCGCAGCATGTGGCGTCCTTCCGGGCAGGGAGGAGAAAGACGTCGTGAGGTGGTGAGGACGGACGTTTGACGTTTGTGGCGGGGAGCTCGACACATCACCAGTGCCGCCTGGGTCAATCCCGATCGTCCACGTAGCAAGATGGAGCGCGCTGGACAAGGACCGGCGTTTCCTTGAACCCATCCGCTGTCGGTATCAGACCGTACCCAGCTGGCCAGGTGCACCGGCTCCGTCGACCGCCCGCGAAATGAAAACATGGCCCTTGCGTCCCATCACACGTGTAGAACGGGGGCATACTGCCAATTTAGAAAATTGGCAGGCGAGTCTTAGTCTTCCAATAATACTTTTGTTCTATTAATGGGATAATGCATCCATTTTCTTGGTATTAGGCCTTGATTTCAGGATATCTGTCTGGAATTTGACGATGGAGTTGGAAGCAGGCAAACGCATCGTCCTTGGCGACCGTCGCGGGCACGAGTGGAGATGGAATATTCACTCGAGGGATGCCACGGGCCGCATTAATTATTGAAGCACGCAGCTAAACCACCGTATGTGACACCGTATAGTGTAAAACTCTGGGATCTGATCCATCCAAACGCAGGGTATAATTGCACATTCGGAGGATTTTGGTTGACAATGACTTTCCCTCGCAACAGGTCGATCGACGTACATGCAATAGTAATTGCAATGGGCTGTTCGAAGAGGTGCAATAGAAGGAGAGGATGGAAGGAAACAGGTAGTAATTGCGAGTAAATATAAAAAATCAATGAATGTTTTTATTATAAAAATAGACAAGAATGAGAAAAATATAATTATTAGGATAGATATATTATATTAAAATAAAAAATAATTTTTGGTTAAGGAAACAGGCAGTAATTGCTTCCGGGGATGGTTACTTCATTCTAATTAAGATCCTCTCAGTGGAAATATTTCACAGAATTAATAAGCGGAGAAACGTGGCACTCTTTAGCAACATGGAAGGGAGGGGACCAATGGCAGTGGTGAACGGAATCGAGCACCCTGTGGTGTGATTCGGTTACAAGTCAATATGGACCAAGACTCTTGCAGTGGGAATTGGCACGTAGAAAACCCACATGGCAAGCTATCACTTCCTACTTATAAATGCTTTCAATTCCATTTTTAAAATTGTTAACACATCAAACTAGAAAAATCTACCAACGTAAAAATATAGTCCTCGGCCGGAGCTTTAAATTACTTGAGCCCAACTACGTAAATTTATGATTTTGCTAGGTTCGGGAGTTGGGACGACTGATAGCCCTAATAAATCCCAAGCCCCTCCTATTAACTACCAATTTGCTTTCAAGATTTTAATTCTGGAGGGAAGTTCAAATTAATTAGCAGGTTGGTATTGGCATGCTATGTCTAGAGATATAAAGCGCATGCTCCTTAATATTAAAGTGAATTTTCGAGCTTTTAATATAACATGATGTTAGAGCCTAGCATTTTCAGGTGCAATGATTTGTTCGATGTACATCTCACCTTTGTAGAGTACGAGTTTTCATATAATTTCATCCCCAAAACCATTGTCAGACGTCAACAGCGTTAGTTCCCTGACTTTCCTATTTCATGTTGCGATAGAAAGTTCTCCGAGACTAGCGCGAGGTAATGTGGGTAGAATGTCAGTCAGTATCGCAACCAGAAAGGCAAGGACACTTTGTCATCATCGTCGTCATTATTATTTCATAAAATTTATTTATTTTTTTATAACAACCGTCCTTTTTATTTAGTTTTTCTAATAATTTTCATCATCAGGCATGTTCTAATAACAAAAAGCCTGTATATATATTTTATTTACTCTGTTGTTTTATTTTAAAAAATTAATAATAGATAAAAATAAATATATAAATATTTTTAAAAAGGTATTGATGATAAAAAGAATAGTTTAATTAATCACGTAAAAGGCAAGATTGAGTAGTCAAGGTTGAAGGAATTCTGAGGGCTGTTTGCATAGATCTGATGCATTAGGTGAGAAATAAATGTTATGTCAAAAAAGGTGTAGAATTTAGAAAATCCTCATCCTTTACCTCCTAATAAAAATCCTTGCCATTTACCCTCTATCCCAAATGCACCCTTGAATGATCTAATGCACTTTGGACGTAGTGGTAACGCCCACCTACCCCCGACAGGTCCACATGCATGAAAATTAATTGAGGTTGTTTGGAGAGGCGTAGAAAGTGGGCAAGTTTACCTGGGTGCAACGTTTTTCACATTTTTACTGAAAATGTCACTTCCACCTTGATCGAAGCAACGCAAACACCCTCTTCATCACCATCACCATTATTCAGTTTTCTTCAATCTCCATCCATGCCTTTTTCATTGTCATTCATGTATTTAAAAAAAAAAAATCATCTTTTTTCACTTATTACTTTACTGTTTTTTAGCTGTCATGCTGTTTTATTTTTATTTTATAATAAAAAGTTTAGTCTACTTTTTTATTTATAGTGTTTTTTATTTTTCTATCTACCTCCTCCCTTTTTACACGTTCTTCCTCCATGCATTATCTTTTCCATCAAACCAAACATTAGGTTACTTGTCACATTTAGTTAGGTTGTATTGATGAATCACTCAGTTAACAATGAACTAAGGGTAACTTAGTCTGCCAATGACACGGAATCAATGCCAGCGTGACGATAGCCTGCTCCTGGATGGCTTCCCTTGTCTGTTAGGGTATGTTGGGATGAAATGTAATAGAAAAAAGGTGTAATGAAAAAGTGTTAATGGAGATACAATTAGTAAAATATTTTTTCAATAAAAAAGAAAAATAGTTGAAAATAATAAAAAAAATAAAGTTATTGTAATTATTAGAAATAACTAAAGAGTGGTATTAATCTAAAAATACATGTAAGATGATAACTATAATACTCTCTAGCTATAACAAAACCTCCAACTAAACAATCCCTCAGTAAATTTAATTTAATATCTAATTAGACTCTTCCACTTATTTGTAATTTTAATTTTACTTCTATATCAGCCTTCCAAATGCCAAATTTATAGCTTAAAAATCAATTACCCTACTCTAATACCATTTAACAAAAATTTAAAGAAGCTTGTGCTATTTGCAACCCCTCCTCTTATCCGGCACATGCCACTATAAAACAGTTAGCATGAACTTATCTTGTGCTAGGGACACGGCGGTGCTGTACACCCCATGCGGGCCACCCAACGACTGGTTTGGGTGCAGGCACTGCCGTTCTTTGGTATATGCTTTAATGATTCGTTGTGCCATAAAATCAAAATTTCAGCAGGTCTTACCGTCGAGAAGAAGGGCCTCTTTATAGAATAATTACACATTTTGGTTGGGAATTTAGAAGAAGAAACGAAATTTCTTTTTCTCTTTTTTCCACTCAGGGTGTGTTTGGTGATGGGAAAAAATGGGTGAAACACTTTTCCATCTTTTTGACACATTTCATGTGATTTAACATTTTAATATAATTTAATATCTTAACTATCCAATAACTCTATTTTTTTATTATCTATATTTTTAATTATTATTTTATATATTTTCATACAAAAGCCTATCTATTTTTTTAATTATTTTATTTTTAATTATTACATTTTATTACATCACATTACTCTCTCTCTCTCTCTCTCTCTCTCTCTCTCTCTCTCTTCTCACTTTTACACTTTTCCTTTTTCTCTCAATCTTGTCCCCATTCCCCAATACACACTACAGGTTTGGTTGTAAATTAGGAAAGGATGCAGATAAGAGGGTAAAAAAGTAAGATTAAAAAAATAGAAAAAAAGAAGAATTGATGTGTTAGTATATAATATTTAAAAATAAAATAAATAACAATAAAATACATAAGATTTTCATTTGTAATCAATAAATTACCATGTAGATAATAATAAAAAATAATGTGGTTGAAGTAATTGAATGCCCATCAATTAAAATGAGATAAAAAAAAAGAAGTAAAAGACATTTTCACCCCTCATTAAACAAACACACCCATGATTGATTTAACATTTGACTCCAAAATACTGCTATAATTTTACCTTTTTATTATTTTTTACATTTTTATTCAAAAAAATTAAATATTTTACCTTTTAACTTTATTTTGATGACTACCTAATATTTACTACATCATTCTCTTTATTTTTCTTTGTTTGTGAAAATTTTACCCTTTTCTTATATTATTTATTCTAATCAAAAAACTCTTAACTCATTCAGTTACCGCTTGCGTAAAGAGTGGTGTTGTATGTTTTCTTCTGGGTTAAGAAACCAAGTAAGAAAACAACCCCTTAACTCATCTATTTTACTTTTTTTTCTCTTTTACTTATACTTTTAATTGTTATCTTTCATTTTTATATAAAAAGCTTATTTATTTTATTTTTTATTTATTTTATTTTTAATCATTATGTCCTATTATACTAGACTGAGTGTCTTTGATAACAAGAAAAGGAAAGAAAATTACTTATATCCTCTTTTCCTTACTCTCTTCTAATTGATATTTATTTATTGATTCCACCTATCTAGATTATTCTACTTTTTTCTTAATTTTTCTTATTTATTCAATGATAATTCCCATATTTCTATTAAAAAGTTTATTTATTTTATTTTTAATCATTATTTTTCATCCCATTATTTTTTTCCTTTCTTTTTTCATATTTCACCATGTTTCTCCTTTGTCTCTTATTTTTCTCATTAGTAAAACAAGCTCAAAGTTTCCCTAAATTGCTTAGTTAAACCGCATTTAATCTTTAAAAACAAAAAGGAAAATCTCTAGTGGCATCCATAGGGAGCAAAGGTACTGAGAGCAGCAGGTAATGCATAAAATGATTGGAATGCAATTAAATAATTCGTAGCAAGTACACCAATGCCCTAGGAATGCATGTAGAAATGACAAGCCACGCTGAAGTGACAGAGGACACCCGAATGGTATGATGTGGAGCATGATCCGAAGCAAGTGAGGCGTAGGAAGCAGATTGGATGTAGAGAGTTTCTGTTTAAAACAGTTAATCAGCATTACATGATCGTTATGTGAAGTTTTGAAGAACAGGCTCCACATGTCACATCACTTGTTGGTGAGATCGCTTCAGCCCAGTGGGTGAGGACGCATGATCCAAAGCTTTTGGAAGATGTCGTCCAATCAGCCTCTGAAGAGATGGTGCTGGGCACACATCTTGGGTAGCTAGGAGCCGTCTGTATCCAACAATCCATTTCTTAAGCCTTGGATTTCCACATGCACGAATGAACACGCATGCATGATTGGAAGAAGAAACGCTGTTCAACGAAAGGACTTGATACACGGTCCACGTGCATGACGCAGGGAGACAGCTCGTACGTATTCCACGTGATGCACAAACATTTTAAGGTAAGATGCCAAGAGAATTTGCCTGGCTAGCCCAAATGATTATTTTCAGTATGGCCAAGCATCTTGCGTCAAAACATTTGAAAAGCGATTGAGAAAAGACAGGGCAAAGGGAGAGAATACAAAGACAATGGGAGAATTATGTGTGGAATTGATGATGGCGTACGTTGTCTTTACACAGCAAATGACTGATGCAACTAACAGTCTAACACTTGGCAGTACTGAGCACATGGCAGACACGCTCTTCTTCGTTAATTCGCCCAAGATGAAGCCCCCCCTCCCCAATCGACTGCATTTTTCACACTTTGAGGCTTTACCGTGTCATCATGAAATCTCTATCATTGCACAAGTTTATAGCGTAACCCTGTCCAATGAATGGTCGACTTTGATGCTTTTAAAAAGCCATTCATCCCGCTTTTTCTGTTCCTTCTGGGGACATGGATTTCAATACATACAACCGTGTCCATGTTGCTCGACTGACCAAAATATTCTCGATTCAGGGAGGAAACGGGATACCAGCAGTGCTAAAACTATTTCTCCTGGATAAATTCATAGTCACCTCCAACAATTAGGGCGTTGGGTTGTCAGGTTTGGCAAAACCTTCATTATTAAACACGATATTTGTCAGTCTTGGTTAACTTTATTATTTTACACAGCTAATGTTATGCGTTTTTATAGTCGATCTTATAATTTATAAAAAGAAAATTATTTATTTTTCCCTAATTTAATTCTTTGTTATTATCATTTTGGTTCTTACTAACATCATTTGCTAGGTCTTAAAAGAGGAGCCAAACCCAAAACCGACTGATGTAATTGTCAAATCGTCTACAAGCTTGTGTTGTTTATGATCCGTTCACCACAACTGAACCAAAAAAGCCTGCCGCATTTTAAACCAACTGGCCCGAACAGCCGATCCATTGAAGCTATTCCATCTAAAGTCTTTTATTTTTATTTTTATTGTTATTTTTTTTTTTTCATTTTAGTTTGTTTGGCTGCTGTGGCTCTATTTCTTTGCCCAGAAAAAGAGATGATCGTATCGTCTTATGAAATATATTTCTTTGCCCTGAAACACGAATAGCACTGGCCCATTTTAAGAGACTCCAATTCAAGGCCTCATATAGGCCTATTCATTCGGCCCATAGCTCCCAATGCCAGAACCATTTCTGGATGAAAGATCTCCGGCTAGGGCTCTTTACATGCATTGCGAGCGCGATCAACGGTCATGGGGCCCTCGTGTGTCGTAAGAATCAAGAAACCGTCAGGAAACTTCGCCCGCCGTCCCAGATCGAATCAGTACTCTCTACTCGGGCTCAGTCCAAATAAATGGTTACTCTTACTCGGCTTAGAAATCCGGACCATTCACCTGTCGCTAAGCATCGAATGGAATGGTCCAGCCCCAAATTTCACACGAATATGGGGATATCTTATCTGCTAGCAAATTGGGGTTATCTTACCCCAAATGTACTTTCTATTTTTCCAAATTTCTTCTTGAGTTACACGAGTGAAGAGGAAGAGGTTAGGATATTGTTCATCCGAGGTGGCACGTAAAAGGAGGGTGGCCTCGATTTTTGTAACATGGACCCTCTGAGTATCAGAACCTGACCCGAGTATTAAATGCGACTCCTGTCACCCCAATTCCGCGCCTACCATCTCCACAGAATTTACAGGGCAAGATAATGGGATTATAATTTATGGGCCCACTTTTTCTCACACCATGTTCAAGCATTTAGTTCTGACAGGTGGGCACATGGTTTGGTGCTGCAGACTATCATCTTTTTACATCTGTTGGTAGAGGCACGGTGGATAAAAAATATCTTCTCCTAAGGTAGAATATTCCCCTCTCAGCCTCTGGCCAGAAAATTCCTCAAAGGAACATCGTCGCCGTGCATGCCGACAATATAAAAACCAAGGGCTGCAAACCTTATCCCCGTTCCTTCCGCATCATACTGACTTATCTCTACTAATTTTACATTATACAAATATATATATATATATGATCATTATTTTTTTCTTTTTTCATTTAAAAATTATTTTTTGTCTTTATTTATTTATGATTGGGGTTACTCATTCGACTAACATCACACTATATGTTTTTTTTTATAAAGTTTTTCGGTTCTTTTTTATAATCTTTTCCTACCATCCTAACACACCCTACTAATTCATGATGAGGAAGATAATGCATTTTCGAATATCAATTGACGCTCGCATTCGGCAAAACGTCTACTTAGTGATACCCAACTAACCGAAGATTCGATGTCAGCCTTTGATTGCATTGCTGACATCGTGGTAACTATTCTATGAATTAGGCTAGTGCTATTTATCCGAAAATGAGCCTATTCATAAAATAATTAACTCGAAATAAGCAAAATAATAGACAGAAAATACACACTTTTAATATTTGACACAATTGATGATACCTCACTTGGAAGTGTATCTTGGCTTGCGCTTTTCATCTACATCCTGCTTGATCAATCCCTCTTGTTGCCAACTTCATAGTAATCGAATTTTTAAATTGAAAGCCCCCACCGTTGCTATGGTGAATGTGAGTAGCTTCTTTGTCATGCTGTCCATTGCAGTCAGTTTTGCCACCGGTCAGAAATACTCGATTGATGTGTGTCGATGGTGGCAAGGTTTCGGGTCATAGGTACACATTTAAATGCAGCCCACGCGATAGGACTGAGGTTAGCAATATAGAGCCCCAAAATTTCGGACTAAACTTGTGACTAATACACCTAATCCAACAAGCCCAGGCCCAGGTAGCCGATCACGTATTTGTCATATCACATACTTATGGGCAGCAATTCCATAAAAGGCACAGTTTGGGTGAATAGGCTTTTTGTGTAAAAGTCCAACATTAATTATAAAAGTACTGTAAACGTTATTTGTTTTTCTCCTTTTTATTTTACTGTAAATTTTAACTATCCGTAACAGTAGACTCTTTGCACATCACTAATTAGCTATATTTATCTTAAAAAAGCAAATCTATTTTAATGTTATTTACTTTAATTATGGTATTATCATATTTTCTTTTGCACCTCTTTTATAGACTTTACTTTTTTATCTCTTTTATTCTTCATGAAAACAAAACCAAAATAAATTGCATTTTAGTATTTTAACCAATTAATTTTGAAAAAAATAGAAAAAAAGAATTTCTTTGGATACTATGATAGATATTCATGTGTGTGGAGAGGCCTGTTAATCTTCAATGCATGTATCCTCCTGATCTTGTTATGAGATCACTACTTCCTATTACTTAAACGTCAATAAAGGCTAATGACACCTAAGAACAAGGTTTGTCCATGTGTAATGAATGTATCTAATAAATTATTAGAGTTGCGAATATTTTACCATTGGTAGAAGCAAGCATTAAGTTAATAGTATTGTCTTATTTTATTCAAGTTTTATGTCCATCCGCGGAAGCAAGTATTAAACTAATATTATTTTCTCATTTTTTTCTTTTCCTTTTTTTTCACATTTTTTGCATAATTAAGCCACTCCTCATGATGGGTTAAGCTGGTCAAATGTTTATATATTCACGTCATTTAAACAAGCAATGTCTTCATCACAGCGGGAATTAATGGCCCGCTGTGGAAAGCCACTCTAGAAATAGATGTTGCAGCCATGTGAAGCGTCAGGGTGACATGCAAGCAGTCCAACAATTACGTTTTATACGTTAGTATTCCAGTAAAGGCCGCTATAATTAATGTGCATGTTTTGCCAAGCTAGTCTAGTCTTATTGGCCTCCCCAACAGCTATTTTGGAACATCTTGCAGGAGTGTGTTCGCTCCATTGCGTGAAGAGGACATGAGCCAAAGAACCATCCGTGAAGTAGGGAAGGCGTTA
>JAYJMB010072318.1:0-23751 GCA_036873735.1 Pouteria campechiana | reverse complement strand
TTGTCTGCCAAATGTGGCCTTATCTGAAAGATTAGTCGTCCACTACTGCGCGCCCAAAGCCCAGAGAAAAACTTCATACTCTAGCAGATTGTAGTGAGTGATTGCAGGAAGGTGGTAAGATCGTGTGAGACAAACAGGGGATTCACATCGAGCTGTCCAATATTAGCCTGTGTAAGTGTACAATGAACCAAATCTCAGCTTATTTTATTGATTGAAATCTTTGACCGCGTGGCATATGTTGGACAATTGGAAATAAAAAATATGCAGCAGCAAAATTTCGCTAAACATGTACCCAAAATTGAGGTTCATATCGGTAACATTGATTTGGTTTCAAATGACCCTGAACATCTAGTTTCATTCCCTGCCAGAGTATAAAAATGCTTTCATTAGAATTATGGGATTCTGTTATCCTGGATGCGATTAGGTGATCCAAAATGCATCTCATGTATGTTATTTTATATATTGGAGGAAGAACTAATCTCAACTTGTGTAGACATTAATATTTTATTTTGACAGTGGTGGCTGTGGACCGCAGCATTTTTTCCCCCTAACAACCTTATAGTGGGGCTATCTTTCATTTCCAAATATTTTGGGCAATCTTAACATCTCGTTCGGGAGAAAATTGTTTGTTCCTATCTCAATATTAGGTTTCTTTTCATTTTGCTGATTAACCATAAAAATTAGCCATGAATTTGATAATGACATAAGCAATCGAATTTAAGCTATTTGGTATTGAAAAAGTAGACATTGTGCCTGAGAGGGTTTTAAAAATCGTTCTTTACTTAGTAAGGTATTTACTCATGTTTGTTAACTCTATGTTTTTCACGGTAAAATTCATTAATTTTAAATTTTAAAAAATAATTGTAGATTTTTTTATTACACTATTGTGCATCCAAACAGTATGTTGCATATATCCTTAAACATGAGTAAAATTATTACATAGTATTTAATGGGAAACAACAACTAGGAGTGTAACTCGGTCGAGTGGTTTAGGTTTGTTCTTGATTGACATTACCCTAACATCATTTATAAAAATTCTATCCTACCTTATATTTAGATTGGTTCAATTTCAAGTCGAACTTACCCTCCTTTTTTAAAAAAATTGAGCTAGTTTTGGGTCAAAATCGATTCTTTTAAAATTAAGTTTGATTGAATTATAAATTAATTATATAGTCGTAGTTATATAAAATCTAAGTACGAATATATAACATTCTTTCAAAGTAAAAAAAACGTGTCATAAAATATAAAATAAAAATAAATCAAAATTTGTGAAATATCTTTATCAAATTTATTGCACCCATCATAAATACCAAGGTAGAGATAATTAGTAATTTATTAAAGGATGATATTAGAATCCATTGAGTAATCTTTAATATTTAAAGTATAAATGCACGTACTATGTAAATGTATGAAATATGCATATAACTATAAAAATAAGTCAAGTCGTGTTAGCTTGTTAAATCTTTTAGTAATTTTTTTTAATAATTTATGAAGGTCGGTTCGGGTACCCAATGCCTTGAACTGAACTTATCCTAAAAAAGGATGCATGTCAAAAAGATGGAATCGAACTTTCAAAAAATAGGGTTAGGCGGTTCGTTTTGCGGGTATCGTACCCAAGTTGCACCCCTTACTATGGCATAATACTGAAGGCTGAAGGTTGGGTCAAAACCTCACTTTTGTAGGATTAAGATTGGGAAAATCAAAGATTAAGTTGAGTCATATTTGTTTACCCAACCCTAACCCTAATAATGCAAATGATGAACTACATTTATTTTCTATTATTAAAACAGATTATTAACAATCACATGGCATAATAATTAATATGCTTGTCCACATGCGATATTAATAATTCAACCTTAACTTGTCCATAGTTAAAAATCCTTTTCACCATGAATTTTACCCTTTTAAAAAGCTAATTTATTTTTTAATTTATTATTTCATTAACATCATTTACACTTCAAGAGTGAAAATGATAGTAGAGAATAGAATTAAATGGCTTCAAAAATTAAAATGATGTTAATGAATGAAGATAAAAATAAACGTAGGATTTCTTAAAAAATAAGATTTATAATAGAAAAAAATATGTTTTATGATGAAAAAGATAGAATTGACAAGAATAAATAAATTAAGTACTTTTTCATATTTGTTTTAGAAATCCTCTCCTTTAACCCTTATCTAAATACCATTTTAGTTTTATTTAATAACAGAGATTCGGACCAAGTAATCTAAACATTGAAGTCTCAAATAAATAATTCGGATCATATTTTCAAATTCACAAAAAAAGAAAAAGAAAAAGAAAAAGGAAAGAAACGACAATCCCACATGCAGGATGAGGTTCTTCTTCAATCCATCTGTGGAACAATATCTGCCAGCAGGCGTAGCTGATCCAATTCTCACTTTCTCAGGGGATTTGCTAACGTGCTCACGTTGGCATATTTAATTTTATCTTGAAGGAATGGTAAAGTGCTCCTGACATGCAACTATATGTTTGTACGCCGCATCCAGCTCTTCCTAATGCATGCCGAAGCTGTATTTCCTCTCCGTTCAAATGCTTAGGCCCACGTGGAGATCCAATTTGATTATAGAATAAATAAATATTTTAAGAAAAGTATGAAAAATATATAAATGGTATAACTAATCTAGATAGTTAAGAGTGGACAAATGTCATGTCAAAATAACTTAGAGGTGTGGCATTTAAGGTGTGTTTGGATGCACATGAAGGAGGGTGTACAAAGGCTTTTATACTTTTGTTTTCACCCGACATGACACCTTAACTATCCTTATCACCATTCTTTGCCCCTTATCATTGCCTAAAATTATAATTATTCTTTTTACTTTCCCCAGCAACATTTCATATTTTGCTGGCATGCATTTCTAGTAATGCTTCAAATGCACCCTTTCCAAATATATCCTTAATGAAATATAGGAGTCACTTTTTTTGCATATTTGGTGTGACATTTACTTATCTATACCAATTTTATGTTTTCCCCAACTATTTATACTTTTTTTTTTCTAAAAGTGTCTATCTATTTTATTTTTATTTATTTTATAGCTAATAACATTTTTATATTATTGATATTTTTATCTTTCTTTTAATGTTTCTTACATAAGTCATAGGTTTGATCACATTGGTTTTTAATCTCCTTTTGTATCTTTTTTACATTAAACTAAACACATCTAAAGGGAAAAAAAACTTTTATACCCTTTTTCATATCTCTTGAACTTTTTAAATTCTTGTACATCTAACCAAACTCAACTTTAAAAAAATGAGCATGTGATGTATATGATAAGAAAAATGAGAATGAAACATGTTAATGATCAACATGTTTAAAGAGTTTCAATCCTAGATTAAAAAGGCATTCTCACCCTCCCATGTATTAGAGAATGATTGTATTTCCTAGTTTAGATTCATTTGATTTAGTGTTTAGATTTATTTGATTTGTGCAATCCTTGATTTAAGGGAATCCTTAATTCAAGAAAATCTTTTGGATTGCAAATTATATATATAGACACAATCTTATCATTGCACAATCCTTGATTCAAAGAAATCCTTAAGTAAGGAAATCATCTAGATGTAAATCATGTATATATACACAATCTCATCAATGGAAAAGGCACGCTCTCTCCTCTCTCATCCCATCAATCCAACAAACCCTAGTTGTCACTACAGATTCCACAGAAATCACATTTGACTATCTCCATCAACCCAACAAACCCCTCACAGTCATCAACATCAACAACACAGTAAAAATCTCCTCCGCTCTCATGGAAGCTCCAATTTCATGCTACACTCATTGGATACAATGTAGAAGGATTTATTGACGGATTGAACCCATGTCTTCCACCATCCATTCCAAAGAATGGTGTTAACATTCCCAATCCAGCATACCAAACTTGGGTTCCACAAGACAAACTCATCTTCAATGCTCTTGTTAGAGTGCTCTCTGCTCCAATCATTCTGCTCATCACTCAAGCCAATACCTGTAAGAGGCTTGGACAATTCTTTCCAACACCTTTGTTAGACCATCCAAAGGACATATCAAGCAAATAAAACTGTAGTTGAAGAATACCATCAAAAAAACACAAAGCATCTCTGATATATGCAGTTCATCAAGTGTCATGCCAACGAACTTGCAGTTTTAGGCAAACCACTTGATCAAGAAGATCTCATAGACACATTCCTTAACGATCTTGATGACAACTACAAACCTATTGTTGATGCCATCAACAATCGAGAAACCATCATCACCTTTGTTGAGCTTAATGAAAAACTCATCAATCACAAGCTCTTAATGCAAGAATTTCAGTAATCGTCCTCTCCTATTCCAGCAACTACAAACCTTAGCAGCATCTTGACCCAGTCAGAGACCTCGCAATCAAACTTGGCGACCCAACAATTCCACAGGCACCTTTTCTCTCTCATATCGTAGCTTCGAGCAACAATCCTTTGCTCCACATGGTACTTGCCCACCTTAAAGACCTGTAACACCTTAGGTGTTAAAAATGAGGAAACTTTAGCAAAATTTTTCTTAAATTATCATCAGAGGTCAAAATGTATATAAATGTATTAAGTTGTGAAAGGGTTGTTATGAAATTCCATATATGGGATGATTACATGCCGTTCTACTTACTAATTTGAGAAAATAAACTACTCATTTTCATGCATCCATATTGATTATATTCATGTGGAAAGAAAAAATTGAAGTTAATTTGTGATTAAGCACCAAAATATATTAAAAACAAGTGGAATAGGAAAATGGTGTCACTTATATCTAATTTTTGGCATAGATAGAGGATGATTTAGAGAACGTGTTCAACACAAAAGTTATAAATATTTAAATTACCTTTATATTTCATTAATAATCATATGATTTGGATATCTAACAAGAAACTTAGAGCTAAAATATTACAGTTGTCTCTAGAGCTTTATATTATGTTGAAACAAAAGACGCCACTTTGAGGCCAAACAAGTCACAATGGAGGCTAAATCAGAAAAAGTTATCAACATAAAAGTTGTATATCTTGAAATTATCTTTCTAAATCATCCAAAATCATATAATTTAAATATTGTATGAGAATGTTATGGCCAAAATACCAAAACTACTTTTGGTGGGCAATAGGTTAATGCCATGACACTGGAATCCAATGCCGAACATTGCTTTAGAAAAAGAGTTTTTGGAGGGCAACGAGTTAACGCTGCGAAATTCAGTTTGATGGTACACTAGAGCACCAAAAAATACAACTTTTTAAGGTTGTTTCAGCCAATTTTCATTTCATATCTTCTTCTCCTCTTTTTCTATGCCCAAACCCTTGCCCTAGCTCCTGTATGCCCCAATTTTTTACCTCTTTTGCTAGAAAATCAAATGAGTTAGGTGTATAATCACCCAAGCACGCTTCTAAACTAGTGTTTTGCCATTTGGACGATAGAAGAAGATGGAAACTCATGGTAGCTGCAAATTATGAAGGTTATGGAGTGCTTTGAGCTTGGATTCTTTTTTTGGGAAGGTCAATAAGCATGAAATCAATGGTAAGTTTATTTTTTCCCAACTATTTATGTTTTCTCTTTGGCTAGGGTTTTATAAAATTTGTGAATAATGATTTTGTGAAGGATTGAGAGAGATTGTTAAGGATTTTATGGGGAAATTGCTTAGTTCTTGGTTTGCAATGGTTTTGGGATGATTTAGACATGAGGAATCTGAATTTGGATAATGACCTAGGTGGGGTTGGTAAGGGCTTTTGTGTATAAGGTGGTTAAATAGCAAATTGATGAAACCAATAGCTTAATTAACTTGTGATTGAGCTTAATCTCATGTTAATTGAAATATATAGAAGCTAGATGTTATAAACATGAAATTCCTGTAATGCACTTGTGAAAATGTTGAAAATAAAATAATGCCTACAGGATGTTTGATAAAAAACTTCAATGAGAAATTACTCCTGTATATAAGATTTGATGGAAACCCTAAAATCCTAATGAAATTGTTGACATATTAATTATGTCAACTAGTCATAGAACTGAAATCTCTTTTCAGAAACCTTATTGATCATTTATGAGTTAAATGATGCTTATAAGGTATTTGATAAAATAGTCTAATGAGAAATATATATGGATTGAATTTTGAATTATATGATATATGTAGGATCATTGAGCATGGATGGAAAGTTAATAATTGATGAGGATTTATGAAGTGACTCTTCAAGCAGATAAGTAGGCTCTTTTTTATTGAATATATGAATGGATGACGATATTGATTATCCCATTTGTTTGAATCCAGACATGTCTGATTGGATAGGGATAGTGAATATCTTATGATGTTCTAAAGGTTGATGTTTATTAGGCTTTGTGACTACACGAATATTAGGGATAGTGAGTATCCCTTGAATCGAAGTAAGTAGTGTTTTGCTTATAATATGAATATATGATTACTGGGAATAGAAGGTATATCGGGACTTTATATATAATGATATTTATTTTTGTGTATAGAAATCTAGAAGAGAGGGATAGAGAATATCCCATGATTATGTTGATACGCATTTGTTGAGTACGTGTAGATTGAGAGGGATAGTGTGTATTCCCTGAATTTGTATTTGGAGTGCATCGATAAATGAGATTAAAGGTTATCCCAGAATTCTTCTTTTTGTCTATGATCTTCTATGTCTATATGAAATCGATAGGACATGGACTACTCTATGATTGTGCTGATGTATTATAGGTTATGAATGTGTGTATCGATGGAATGAGAAACATTCCATGCTAGCATAGATGGCTTGAGATATTGGTTTTTAATATAATCTTTGTCTTGATATATTGTGAGTTGCCAAGATGGCACCGTTATGACAAAATGATATGTTTTATACCTAAATGACGTAATTTGATATGTGATGTTGGAATGACATAGAAATGATGTGCCTAGAATGGCTTAGATATGGTGGCGTAAGATGCTATATTGAGGTAACCAAGGCTTGGCCTCGTGGTATGAGTGTCCTGTTATGTTTTATTTATGTTTCAGTTTCAAACATGTTATTTTTATTTAATTATTACTTTCTACTATGCTTATTTATTGAGTTTGCTCAAAACTCACGCCTTCTTATTCTTATTTTTTAGCTGGCAGGTCAAGTAAAGAGACCCAACCGTGGGTTGAGGATCAGGGACAAGATTTGAAGATATTTTCATGATAATATAAGGGTTTGGAATTATAGTTTCATAATGTATTTGTATGGTTGTATTTAAAAAGGTTTTAAATTATGTATAAAGGAATGTATTAGCATGTCCTAATAATTATTAATGATATTATGTATGGATTGTATGATTCCAGAGAGGTGTATTGCTATCATGCTTTGTTTCGATATCGTGCAGCTTTAGGGCAATTGTGGGTGTGGGCATGGGTGTGTTTTAGAGTTTATGTTATTGCTTTATTTGATTTGATAAATATTCATACAGGTATAAAGCCAGATATTTCAGGCTATGTTATGTCAGATTTTTGACAGAATATTTTCCTTAGAAATGGAAAAATTATAAGGGAATGGTAAAAAGCATAGGCCCCATGGTGGGGTGTGACAAGACCCTACCTTGGTTATTGTCCAGCATGCAACACTCAAGGTCACACTGCCAAACAATTCCCTAACTTTTGCCTAACTACCACTACACTATCTAATTAGAATCAACGCCCGCTGACATTCTCGACACCACGACCACTAGCACCATGGTAACCTCGTGCTCACTACACCACCACTATTACTATCGACCCTCCTGCTTGGCTTCTTGACAATGGAGCGTCGCACCATGTCACCATGGACCTGAGTAATCTTTCAATTCATACTCTATATGATGGTTTTGATGATATTGTGATTGGAGATGGTTCAAGTCTCCCAATAACACACTGGTTCCACTTCTATATCTTTACCTTGTCACTCCTTTTCATTAAATAATGTTCTTTGTGTTCCTACTATGAAAAAAAATTTGATTTCCATATCTTAATTTTGTTTGTCTAATTATGTCTCTATTGAATTCTTACAATCTTCTTTTCATTAAAGGATCTTTGGATGAGGGCAATCCTCTTGCAGGGACAGACCAAGGTGGTGTATACGAGTGGCCGCTGTCTTCGTCTTCCAAGTCACAACCTTTACTTGCATTCTCTTGTGTCAAGACCACTTAGTTTGAGTGGCACAATAGATTATGTCATCCTTCACAATTCTTAAGCATATGATTTCATATTTTAATTTGAGTTTATTCGGTCCTTTGTCCATGACTTCCAATTGCAATGATGCCAATGCAATAAAAGTGACAAGTTAACTTTTTTAGTTTCATCAATTGTTTCATCCTATCTTGAAATTATGTTCTCTCGTGTGTGGACCTCCCTTGTTACCTCAATTGATGGATTTAAGTACTATGTAATTTTAGTTGATAATCATACCAAATATATTTGGCTCTATCCCCTAAAAAGAAAATCACATGTTATTGATGTTTTTATCCTATTCAAAGCACTTGTAGAAAAAAATTTCAACCAAAAAATCATCACCTTGTATGATGAAAATGGGGGAGAATACCAAGCATTTGATGAGTTTTTAGCCACTAATGGAATATCTCATCTTACCACTCCACTACACACACCTAAACACGATGGATACTCAAAAAGTCATCATTAACATATTGTTGAAATTGGTCTCTCTCTCTCTCTCTATTGTCTCATGCCTCCATACCACTTTCTTATTGGTCTTCTGTGTTTGTTACCACCGTTTATCTCATCAATAGCATGCCCACTGCAACACTTCATCTCGGATCTCCATATGAGTGTCTCTTTGGTTCTACTCCTAACTACTCTAAACTACTACCCTTATCTTCTTTCGTACTTTAAACATAAACTTGCACCATGTTAGTCCCATGTGTCTTCCATGGCTACTCTCTCACTCAAAGTGCTTACTTATGTCTTGATCCATCTACACACAAAATTTATGTTTCTTGTCATATTCAATTTGTCGAGTCTTTGTTCCCATTCTCATCTCTCCCGAGTCAAACATCTCAATATGAGTCTGTCAACATCTTAAACTCACTTCCACCAGTCGTCTATCTTCCCTCAATGTCCTCCCCAACCACACCACTCGGCACATCATCTACATTTGCTACCACACTGCTGCCTTTGTCTAAGATTCCACCATGGTCAGTCAACCAGGCTCCACTAATTGATCAACTAGGCACTAACCCAGAAATTATATATGAAACTCCAGTTACCAAAACATCTACAATTGATCAACTAGATGAACTCATTAGGCCATGTTCTGAAACTCTTCCTTCTCCAATTGATCAGACCCCCCACAACAACGAGTTATTGTCAGCCGATCTAAATATAACATTTTCAAACCTATTCAAAAGCTCAACCTCAATGCCCAACTTCATCATTCTAACTCTCTAAAACCCACAATTGTAACCTGAGCACTCAAAGATCACAAATGGCATCAAGCTATGTCAGAAAAGTATGATGCTTTTGTTTAGAATGGTACATGGGAACTTGTTCTTTAGGATCCAACACAAACCATTGTCGAGTGTAATTGGATTTTTAGTACTAAATGCCTTCTTGATGGTTCTATTGACAGGTACAAAGCTTATTTAGTTGCGAAGGGATTTCATCAACGCTCGGGGGTTGACTACCATGAAATGTTTAGTTAGGTGATCGAATCAACAACTGTCTATATGGTTCTCAATCTAGCTATTAGTCGAGAGTGGTCACTATGACAACTTGATGTTAACAATGTTTTTTTACAAGGCCTTCTTCTAGAGGATGTCTTTATGACACAACCACCAGCCTTCATTGATGGAGATTGCCCCACCCATGTGTGTAAGCTGTGCAAAGCTATATATGGGCTAAAGCAAGCTCCATGTGCTTGGTATCATGAACTGCATCAATTCCTTATCACCTCAGGCTTCTCCAACTCTCATGCTGACACCTCCTTATTTGCCCTCAACACAGGTGGCACTATGATTTACTTAATTGTTTATGTTGATGATATAATCATTACAAGCAACAATGATCAAGAAGTATAGGCATTCATCAATCTACTTGCTGAACAATTCTCACTAAAGGACCTTGGCCCACTATCTTTCTTCTTGGGTGTTGAGGTCATCCCACATGGTCATGGTTTATTTTTGCCACAAAAGAGATATGTAACTGATCTCCTAACTTGCACACATATGACAGAAGCCAAACCAGTTCTCACACCACTTACAACTCTCATTGGACACTCAAGAATCCAACTGAATTTAGGGTGGTTGTAGGTAGTCTCCAATACCTATCTCTCACTCGTCTTGACATATCCATTGCAGTCAATAAGCTTTCACAGTTCATGCACCATCCAATGGCTGATCATTGGAATGCTGTAAAGTGAATTTTGTGCTATCTTTGTGGAACCCTTGATAAGGGTCTTGTTCTACATCACAACTCTTCGTTATCTCTTCATGCCTTCTATGATGCCAATTAGGCTAGCAACAAGGATGACTACACTTCCATCAGTGCTTACATTGTTTATCTTGAGCACAATCTAATCTTATAAAGCTCAAAGAAGCAATATATTATTGCTCGTTCTATTACTAAAGCCGAATATCAATCAATTGTTGCTACTGCTTGCTGAATTGAGTTGGGTGTATTCACTCTTAACTGAATTTGGTGTTAATGTACCTCAGGTACTTGTAGTCTACTATGATAATGTTGGTGCAACTCATCTTTGCTCCAACCCAGTTTTTCACTCACATATGAAACATGCTACCCTCGACCATCACTTCATCCGAGATTAAGTTCAAAGTGGTGCTCTCCAATTTGCCCATGTCTCGTCTGAGGCCCAATTAGATGATGATCTTATGAAGCCTCTAGCTCATGATCGATTCGTCAAACTTTGATTCAAGATTGGACTCTCTTCCGGGAGCTCCATCTTGTTGGAGCGTATTAGAGAATGATTGTATTTCCTAGTTTAGGTTTATTTGATTTGTGCAATCCTCGATTTAAGGAAATCCTTAATTCAAGAAAATCTTCTAGATTGCAAATCATGTATATAGACACAATCACATCATTGTACAATCCTTGATTCAAGGGAATCCTTAATCAAGGAAATCATCTAGATTGTAAATCATGTATATATACACAATCTCTTAATGGAAAAGGCATGCCATAATTTCCCAAAGCCTCTCAAATTTCTTTACCATGTAGCTAGAATGTGATAGAATACTCGTTTAACCAACATATAAATAACACTTTTTTTTGACTAGATAAAGAATCTTAGTATTTGTTATCCCATGAATATTTTATTATTTAAGATTATCATTAAACCAAGGCATATTGATTTTTAATTTTTTAACCTAGCAACATTTTAGAAAAAATACGTCCCCAAAAATCAAACAAGCTCAGTCCCTTTTAATGTTATGGTTATAGGATAGTATCATGACAAAGCATAGCATGTAATCGAACCAAAACATGGGTTTATATCTATCTTTCTGTCTTTTCTTTTTCTTCTTCTTTCTTCTTTTCATTTTTACAATTTTTGGACACATTCAACACCGACAAATTTTAAGATTTTAGGCCCAAATAAATTGAGAGAAGAAAATAACATCATTAAAAATGAAGCCATGGAGAAGGTTCTATCAATTTGGATAACTTAAATCTGTGTACCTTTTTATTTGGCTAGCTTGTACAACCCTAAGATTGAATTGTTTTTGAGTCTCTCACTCTGCTCAATGATAAAATCATCTTTTTAAACTTTGGAACTGATAAAAGAGGTGAAAAGGTAGAGGAAAAAACTAGTGATACAATAATAAAATAATAATTAAAAATAAAAAAAATAAATATAAAATATATAAACTTTTTAGATGAAAATATAAATGCAATGGCTAAAAGTATAGATAATAACAAGAACAAAATAAGAAAATTAAAATAATAAAATATTATATGAATTAAAAAGGGTAGAGAAGAAAAAAAGGAATTTCCTACTCTTTTTCCTATTATTAAACACACCCATAACAAAATTCAAGTTTAACATTTGTGCTAGCACATGAATGCACTTAGAAAACTAAAATATGTGTTAACTAGTGGAGAAGGATTGTTTGTAACTTATTCTGCAATTGGGGTGAAAAGTGGGCCGCATGTTTTTCATTTTATATCATCCTACTATTTTTAAGTTTAGAGTATAATATATAATGTTCATGTTAAAATTATGCCCAAATGAGAGAATCATGTTGGCCACGGTAAAGAAAAATAATATAAATTAAAATATTTACTTCAAAAATATAATATAGCCTAGTTTTTTATTTGAAAATTTTTTTATTATACATTTATATACTCAAGAAATATATATTTAATGATTTAGATTATGCATATAACATGATATAAATCATATAAAATTATAACATAATTTTGATGGTGAAAGCAACCCTTTTCACATTTTTTTCACTATGTACAACATAATTCTCTTATTTAGGTGATTTTTAATATTAACAGTGCAATTATATTCTATATTTGAATGATCCTACTTGCAAATACATGTGATTGTCTATATTTTGATGATTAACAAAAATAATTTGAAAATATACATGAAAGTTGGTAAAACTTACAAAGAATTAAAGTGCAAAAAAGTGTAATGTAAGCCCACAACTAAAAGTGCAGCCACTTGTGCCATTCACCTGCCCTGCAATTGCATTGCAACCGCATGCCATATTGCCTGCGGTGTTCCAGCAAGGAATGCAGTTCCTGGATAACCAGCCGATATTGCCTACAGTACCACTTGCCAATGAACAACAACTTGAGTTTTGGAAGATACTAGGATTCCAACCATAGTTGGTATCCCCTATCGCTTGTCATATCGCCTAGACCGTAGCTGATGTCAAAGTTGTTTGCAGTACCTCCTGCCAACTCCAATAGTCAAAAATTTGAATGTTGCAAAGCCACGTATTGTTACCTAAACATTTCCAATGGTCTTGTCTTTGAGGGATCTATTTAAGGAGATATGTTAGGATATTCTAAAGTTGATGATGGAACTTTAATCTTCAAGAAATCTTTGCAACCCAAATCTAAAGCACTAAATCTTCAATATCTTCACTTTGGAGTACTTCAAGCTTTTTATTATTCATTCAAGGCCTCTATCATCTACACAAATAGAAGATCTTCTACATCAAGTGAGATACTCAAGGATTGTAAAGGCTTCCCCAATGCTTATATCGATACACTAATCAAAAAGAGTCATTTATTTATTATTTACATTTGTGTATTCCTTGAGTTGGTATAGAAGGTGAAACTCAAGAAGGATAAGTTTAATTGTTGGAGTGTGTCTCCGATGATTCAAATTATAAATTCTCACAAGTGCACGAACGTATAGTATAGTAGTGTGTAATACAAGGGTCAATCCCACAGGAATGTTCAAACCAATTCAATTAGCTTTAGTTACTGACTTATCACTATCTTAAAGGAATGTAATTTAAGCTAAGCAAGTATAAAGGATAACTTGAATAAAATTATAAAAATCAAATAGTTATGGGTAATGTAGGTGAAATCAACAAAGTGCAAGGGTTTAGGGATCCGATTTCACCACTCAATGATATTCAAGATGTTAGATTCAATGCATAACTAGGATTCGTTCTATGTAATATGACATTATTACCATTGGGTGTGCGGGTTTAAATTAAATATTTTCACTCGTTCCAATTACCTATGGTGTGTAGTGTAATTGAAGTGAAAACCAATTAAGCTTAAGAATTCATGAATCAAATAGGATGGTTTAGCATAAGGTGTGTACCATAACCACCTATCTTTTTCATTCAATGGTGCTCATGGTTTTGCATATGATGTATGCCTTAACCATGCCAAATAATCAATGTGATTTTGAATATTTGTGATCAAGCAATATATCAAACCAAACAAAAGCAAATAACTCAACAAATGAAAATAATTAATTTGCATTAAAGAGCCAAAATTCCCAAATAACAAAATGTATCATAGAGAGTTACATCTTCACCTTAGAAAGAAAGATTTAGTGCATAATGAAAAAGGAAATAACTCTCTTCACAAAACTCAATACAATGCAGGTCATCTTCTCCCTTTTAGAATAAGATTCCACCTTCAATCTTGTGTAGTTGCCTCTCCAAGATGTTTCTCTGCCTCCAAACCTTGCCAAAAAAGCTCCTAAATACATGCCCTCACATTATTTTTATATCCCCCTCCATTAGGGTTGAGCATTTGCACGAGTCAAACAAGATCCAGAAATTCAAGATTTCTGTCTTTAGCACCTTGCAGCAATAGAGACTCTCTACCACGTGAAGATTTGAACAATACAAGCTTCTTGCCATGGTAGAAGATTTCCTTACCATGGCAAGATATTGCTGACTCAAACATACTTTTGCATCTTCAATTCACCTAAAAAAATTAATATTTTCATGTTAAATTCATCTAAATCTATCAAGGATTCACAAATAATTATGTTTAAACATGCATGAAACAAGTGAATGAAGTTCACTTATCAAATACCCTCAAACTTACTCATTTGCTCATCCTTGAGCAAAGCAAAATACATGACTTCTCTATGAACACACTAATATTGATCTACATATTTAGTCAAAACCTCAATAAACTAAACATGGTTAAGATAAAAATATCAAGATATCATGAATGTCTATACTTTCAACCTAAGCCTCATTTTCTCCACCATAGATTTCATGTGCAGGTGCAACCATTATAGCCATTTCAAGCTATATCATCTCATGCTTACATTCATTCAAGCAACCAAGTGGTACATGTTCAATGAAAACCCTATGAATTCATAATTTAAACCAAAGAGACTACATTTAATACATATGTGGCGCTTTACTTTCCTCATTCATTTATTTACTCTTCTTGTGGGCTTTATTACTATCACATTCTTTATGTTTATCTTCTTTTCCATTTTTTAGAATGTGATCCTTACAATCTTTGGGCTATATTACCATCACACCACAAAACTTATTTCTTTTTTAATTCATTGGATGTGATTCCCCTAATTGACAATGAGTTTTTACTAATCTTCTTCTTTTATCGCATCTAGTGCTTGTCTCAACAAGAGTTATAACGAATTCTTGAATTCAAATTGAACTAAGCATACTTAGTCTCCTAAACTAATGCTAAGTATTCAAAGATTTCAAAAAATGGCTATATCAATGTGATCAATGTGTATAGAAATCTATAGCAAATTAGATAAGGACTCAAGTCAAGTATGTAAGCAAGAATGATTTCTATCATTTTCAACTTAATCATTGTCAAATGTCACATATATGTCATTGGTTGTATATGATGACTCTGATCGATGCTCAAAACACACAAAACATATATATATTTTATGATTTTTAAATATATGAAACTAAATAATCAAAACACATAACAAACACACAATTAGAATATTTCACAACATAAGTACTGCAAGATACACACAAATAGAGTTTACAACAAGACACAATTAAACATAAGAAAAATGGACCAAAAATATCTAATACCCCCAAACTTGAAAGACATAGTGTCCTCAATGTGGACTGAACATGTAAAGAGCAAAAAAGAAAAAAAACTTCCTTGAAAGAGTTCAGTCATTCTCATCAAATTCTTCATCATCACGACCGTCATCGGTTTCTTACTCATCTATATCTTCATTAGCGTTCGTGTTAGCATTAGTGTCATCTTCAGTGCCCTCTTCCACATAAGAGTTAGCTGCTCAGGCATGGTCAGCTCTATAGGTAGCCGCAGGTGAAAATACGGGAGGTTGGGGAAGCTGGACTGGAGTGGGTATCGTTGCAGCCAAAGTAACATGGCATTGCATCAAGTAGTCAATAAGCCGTGCTTGTTAGCCAAAATATTGAGAAATTTGCCCTTTGATATCTCGCACTTCAGCTCATAAGTTAGACAGTTTCGTGGCATCAATGGCTTATGGTCTGGTGCCTTGACAAGATAAACTCGCTCTAGTAGCAGTTGTGCTAGGACTTGGAGCACCATGACCATGGGGAGGGGCTTCTTCATCAATAGGGCCTCGATGGTGGAGAATCTTGTTGATCATTTCATTTGTAATGGCAGGCTTGGGATGCACAATTTCTTCAGATGAGCTGGATGACACTCCTACTATCATATATCAATGATGGATAACTAAAACCGCCTTTTGCCATCAACAATTAGAACATACTGAGGATAAAAGCTTCAATTATTTTTCCAACATTAATAAACATCCCTTTTTGAATAGCATAATTCAACATAGCCTTGTCTTTGGAAACACCTGAAACATGATAAGTGGGCATTAACTTTGCTGAAATAAAGTAATGCCAAACTTTGCCTTCGAGGGTTGAGCACTTGCTAGGGAACTATGCAGTCTTATTCTTCAGATGGTCCATACTGTGCCCAGCTCTGCTATGCTTTAGATGATCTCTTCAGAATCAACATTATCCTCCATCCTTGAGAAATTATCATCTTGAATATCTGACAGTTGATATTTGTGGTTCGATCAAAGGGAACACACTTGCCTCTTAATAAGGTTTTGTACTCTTTGTGTTTTGGCACATTTGCATAGAAATCTCTTACGATCGAGACAAGTGCTGCTTCCCGTAGTTTAGCAAATTCCTCCCAATGTTGCTCTTTGAGCACAGTAAGAATATAACGCCTTGGGTCATAAAAACCCCTCTCTTGGACGCACATCCTGAATACGAGTGAAGTTCTGTGTCATTCTTTAGCTTCTTTACTGACAAAAGTAGGCTTGATGACAAGTTCAGAATCAATATTCTTCCTCTTTTTATAGGGACTTGCAATGATTGCTTTCTTTCCTTTGGGAGGCATAATGAGAATGTATGTCAGAAGTAACACTGCTTCAGACTGCAATTCCATTCAAAAGTGATAACAACAACCTTGACCAACGATCTCAACAGAAGCTAACCTTGAGTAAACACAATACAATGACCTCAAACACTAGCAACCTTGAGCAAATACAATGCAATGACCCCAAACACTAGCAACCTTGAGCAATATAGCTATACAATGCAACCACGGCCTCTTGAAGTAATTCAACAAAAACTTCACAGGAACAAACTAGAGCTTACAACCTTCACAAATTTCTCATCAACTTGGAAAAGCTCTCATACAAAAATGGCCATGGAAATCAAGAATGAACACACACATCACCATAAAAATCCTGAAAACTCACATAAAAAATGCTTCATTTGCTCACGTCCACCACTCAAACATTCCAACAAATAGTCACATGCAACTGTCAACCCCTCAAATCTTCAACAAAAATTCCTCCGAAAATGGATGATTTCCACTCCCAATTGTGCATAGTGGATGAAGAAAATGATAAAGTCCTCAAAAATGCGAGAACTCACTTGATTGCAAAAAGTTTGTCATTCCTAACCTTGAACCCATTTGAAGAAGATGTGGAAGGATGAGGGCGTGCAAAGAGAATGGAGTTAAAGCTTAAAGAGTAGGGGAATGATGCTTGGATGTAGCTTTAGGAAAGAAAAACATAGTGTAGAAGGGGTTGGAGGGGAAAGGGTTCTCTCTCATATTTCCTTGGGTTGGAAAGGAGAAGGGATGAGGGTTTTGGGGGTTCAAAATGAGGAAGGGAGTGAATAGTTGGGAACTTAGTGTTTTGAAAAGGGGGATTTTTTGCACGTGAGGGGAGAGAAGTGGCTTACCAGGATAGGAAGATGGCTTGCCTCGGCATGCACTTGCTGATTGGTGGACACTTGCAACAAATGGTCAAGTTTACTATGGTAGGGAGATGGCTTGCCACGGCAAGCTCTTGCTGGCTGGTGTTATTTTCACATGTTGTTCCTCCTTGCTGCAATAGGTAAATTGTCTGCCATGGTAAGCACTTCCTGACATCATGCTGCTAACTTTCCTTTCTTTAACCTTGTCACAACAAGAACTCCCTAACTCCCTAACTGCCTTCTGCTATTGCATACTTCTCCTCCTTGTCACGACAGGAGATTGTCTTGCCACAACATGCTCCCTTTGACTTGAACTTGCTCCTGATTGTTGCTAGTTGATTGCTGGGATGCCCATATACTTCTGTCCTCTCTGAAAATCTAAGTTGCCAACATGTTATTGTGAATGAAACTAACTACTAAGATACTAATTAAATTATTATATGCTACTAAAACTAAGTCTACACAAATAAAATCTATCTAATATGCAATCAACAACTAGCTCAATTCAATTCCTAAAACTAATGCATATAATCACTCACTAAAGTATAACTAGAACTTAAAATGGACTAACTAAACTATGGATCAGAATTCAACAAATACTAATAACAACTATCTAAGGATTAACTAATGCAATAATAATTAAACTAATGTAAATTAAACAACTAAAAGTTTCAAAAACTTGGGTTGCCTCCCAAGAAGCATTGTATTTAACGTCTGGGTGAGACAACTTCCATTTTTATGATTTTTCAAGATTACAAACTTTATTTAATGGCAATTGTAAGCCATTTCTGAAATATTGCTTTACTCGATGCTCATTAACTTTGAAAGTACTTATGCCTTTCAAATTCTTCAGCTCGATAGCTCCATGTGGAAACATCTTATTTAATAAGAATGGACTGACCTAGCGAAAATGCAGTTTTTCTGAAAATAAATGCAAATGTGAGTCATAAAGTAGAACCATTTGCACCATTTGCGAATCTCAATGCACCATTTGCGAATGAATTTATCATGATATTTCTTCATTCGTTTCTTGTAAATCTTTGCATTCTCATATGCTTCATTCCTTAGCTCTTCCAATTCATCGAGCTATAATTTTCTCTGCTTTCTTGCCTTTTGCAAATCAAAATTTAGATTTTTGATTGCCCAATATGCTTTGTGCTCCAGCTCAATTGGTAAGTGGTAGGCTTTACCAAAAATAAGTTTATAAGGACTCATTCCAATTGGGGTTTTGAAGGTGGTTCTTTAAGCTCACAATCCATCATTTAACTTCATCGCCCAATTCTTTCTCACAGTGTTTACTGTACTTTCCAAAATTGCTTTAATTTTATGGTTGTTAACCTCAACTTGCTTAGATGTTTGCGGATGATAAGAAGTTACAACTCGATGTGTAATATTGTATTTTCTAAGCAGAGTTACAAAAACCTTCTTGTAGAAGTGAGTTTCCCTATCACTAATGATGGCCCTTAAAGTGCCAAACCTGGAAAAGATCATGTCTTTCAAAAATCTTAGCACTACATTAGCATCATTAGTCTTAGTGGTCATCATCTCAATCCACTTAGAAATATAATCCATAGCGAGCAAAATATACAGGTTACCATTCAATGGGGGAAATGGTTTCATGAAATCAATCCCCCACATATCAAATAATTCAACCACAAGATTACCTATGAGCGGCATCTCATCTCACTTTTTGATATTTTCTATTCGCTGACACCTATCACGCATCACACAGAAAGCATGAGCATCCTTAAAGATAGTTGACCAATAGAAGCTAGACTAAAAAATCTTTAAAGCAGTTTTCTTCTTTCTAAAATGCCCTCCACAGCTGAATGTATGACAATGTCTTAATATGCTTTGCTGCTCCTCTTCTAGTACACAACATTTGATAATTTAGTCTAGACATAGTTTGAAAAGGACTAGATCTTCCCAAAAATAATGACTTGCCATAGACAACAACTTCTCCCATCCCTACGAATTCAACATAGGATTAAACACTCTTTCAACTAAATAATTCACAATATCAACATAATAGGGTTCACTTCCCTTTACAAAAAATAATTATTCATTAGGAAAGATCTCATTGATGGGAATATTCTCCTTGCCTCTCTCTTGCTCATAATCAGTCCCTTCCACCAACCTGGACAAGTGATCTGTTATCACATTTTCACAGCCTTTCTTTTCCTTTATTGTCAGGTCAAACTCTTATAAAATTAAGATCCACCTAATAAAACTTGGACTTGGCATCCTTCTTTGTAAGCAAGTATTTCAATGCAACATGATCAGAATAAATAATTACCTTTGAACTAATCAAGTAAGAATGTAATTTTTTCAAAGCAAATACAATTGCAATTAATTCTTTTTCAGTGGTAGAATAGTTCAATTATGCTTCATTTAGAGATCTACTTATATAATGAATCACATGAGGTAATTTGACTACTTTTTATCTTAGAACAACACCGACAGCAACATTCGATGCATCACACATGAGCTCAAACGGAATGGACTAATCGGGGACTGCTAAAATTGGAGCTAAAGTCAATTTTTCTTTCAAGGCATTAAAGGCACAAAGGCATTCCTCATCAAAACAGAATGTTACATCCATAGCTAATAGGTTATAAACTGGTCTAGAAATTTTTGAGAAATCCTTTATAAATCGTTTGTAAAAGCCTGCATGGCTAAGAAAGCTTCTAACTCCCTTAACTGAATTTGGGGGAGGTAGCTTGGCTATCAATTCAATTTTTACCTTGTCCACTTTAATGCCTTTACTAAAAACACTGTGGCCTAGCATAATTTCCTGTTTGACTAAGAAATGACATTTCTCTCAACTCAATGTCAGATTCATCTTAATGCATCTTTTAAGTACCGATCTCAAGTTATTAAGGTAATCAACAAACGAATCTCCAAAAATCAAAAAATTATCCATGCATACCTCAATAAAATTTTCAATCATGTTAGAAAAGATGGACATCATATACCTTTGAAAGGTTGCAGGAGCGTTGCACAAATCGAAAGGCATCCTCTGATAGGTAGACATTCCAAATTGGCAAGTGAAGGTAGTCTTCTTTTGATCTTCTGGGGTAATGGGAACTTGATCATAACCTAAAAAGTCATCTAGGAAACAATAATAAGCGTGACTTGTCAACTTTTCAAGCATTTGATTAATGAAATGGAGAGAAAAATGGTCCTTTCTTGTGGCTGAATTGAGCTTCTAGTAATCAATGTATATTCACCACCCTGTAGTCATTCTCATAGGGACCAATTTAGGTTTGTCATTTTTAACTACTAAGAGCCCAGAGTTCTTTGGCACAACATGTACCGGACTTACCCATTTGCTGTTAAAGATCGGGTAGATAATACCTGCATCTAGCAACTTGATAACCTCTGCTCTAACAGTCTCCTTCATGTGTGGGTTCAATCTCTTCTGTGCATCCCTGAAAGGCTTTGCATCATCTTCTAGAAGTATTTTATGCATGCACACAGTGGGGCTAATTCCCTTGATATTTGCTAAGATCCAACCTGTAACCCCCTTGTGCTCTCTCAACACTTTTAACAACTTCCAATCTTCCACAGATAGGTCAAAAGAAATTATAATAGGAAGAGTATTATTTACACCAAGAAATACATACTTCAAATTCTGTGGCAATTATCCTAAACCCAATTGTGGTGGTGTAATAGTTGGTTATTCCAACTTCAAGTTTTCTTACCTTAACCCTTCTTTGGAGACCTCATCTTCCCAAACTTGATTTGCACTATCAAGTATTTTCTTTAATTATTTTATTTCTTTATCTTCCACCAATCTTTTCGAAGTTAGCACTAATTCCAACTTATCATTTGTTTCCTATTGCACAAAAGTAGAGAGAACAAGTAATTCCAATTCGTCTACTTGAAAACAACAATTTGAATCTAAAGGCAATGATAAAGAGTTGTAAATAGAAAATTTCACAGTTTCATCTAAGACAATAATTTTCAACTTCCCATTCTATACATCGATGATTATCTTAGTTGTAGCCATGAATAGGCATCCTAGAAGAATGGTTACTTCTCTCTCTAGAATCATTTGTCTTTCCATGTGAAGAACTATAAAATTAGCTAGAATAATTAGTTTATCTATCTGCACAAGAATATCCTCTATAATGCATGTAGGATATTTCATTGATCTGTCTACAAGCTGAAAAGATATTGTAGTGGGTTTTAATTCTCCCAAACCAAGCTGTACATAAACTAAATAAGGCATCAAATTTATGCTTGCTCCAAGATTTAACATTACTTTGACCTTATTTGGTCCTCCTATAGTAATCGAGATATTAAACTACCTAGATCCTTACTTTAAATGTACTTCCTCTTCCACTTTTGTCTTTCCCTTACCAGTTCCTGCAGAAATAATTGAATTGTAAGTTTCTTTGCAAGCTTTATTATCAATTACCTTTCCACTTCTTAATGTTGTGATCACCTTTGCTTGCTTGGGCTGGTTGGGCAATTTCCTAGGTGTGTGGCTTTGCATGGCTTCTATGATCTGTCCTAACTATGTCTATATCTTCTTCATTGATGTCTCCATTGTGTAGAATCTTGAGTCAATATTTTGAAACTTAGCTGCATTATTCTGGAACTGAGTCTATGTTGCTTAAATGAAACTTTGCATGATTTTTTCAAGACTAGATTTCTTTGGTTGTGGTGGTTGAAAAGATGTTCTAGCTTAATTCTAATTGTGATCATTGTTCTAAGAAAAGTTAAGATAATTTTTTCAACCAAGATTATATGAATTTGAGTAAGGATCATTCCGTGGTCGCTAGTTGTAAAAATTCATTGCATTCTGCCTATTCCACATCACCTACAAAATGATCATTTGAAGGATGAATGTTAGATGAGTGACCTGAAATCCCACAAAAAGAACAAACCTCTATTGGGGCAGATTGTAGTTGTTTCATGTTCACTATCATCGAGCATATCGCCTTCATTTGCTTCGCCATCTCCAATATCTGCATAGACAGATCTGTATTAGAGTTCACTTTATAAATTCCTTTAGACTCACCTCTTACATTCTTTTGCTGAGAATTTGCTCTAAGTGTTTCATACAATTTATATGTCTTTTCGGCGTCTTTCTCCCATTACTTATCCTGCCGCATTGTCAACCATGGCTTAACATGGTTGTGTCAATCCATCATAGAAAAATTGGTTAAGCAATTCAAGTGGGCATCTATGATGAAGACATTGAATTAATAATGCTTTAAATCGCTCTCATGCTTCATGGAATGCTTTACCGTCCATTTGAAAGAAAGTAGCAATTTTACTTCTTAATTTAATAGTTTTTGCATGAGAATAAAATTTACTCATGAACTTATTGTACATTACTTCCCATATAGTTAATGAATCAGGAGTTAATATCATGAACTATATTTTTGCTACATCCTTCAAAGTGTAAGGGAAACATTTCATACGTAATTGATCCTCAGTGATATCTTGCAATGGCAAAGTTTGTATTATTGCATAGAAATCATGCATAAATGTCAATGGATCTTCTACAGGTATTCCATGAAAAGATAAAAGCATGTTAAAATGAATGTGTTTTAGTTCATAATTTCTAGCATTATCATTCAACACAATGCATGATGCTGAGATTCTTATAGTGGGTTGTTGAGCTTGTTTAGCCACTCGATTCTCCCTGTTGTCAGCCATGTGGACTACTTTGTCTTCACTTAAACTCTCTGTCTCAATTTTTACTTTACCACTTCGATCTTGCAAGGAAAATAGAGCTAGATTTAATGATCTTCTTTTGTTTATTCACAGCTCTACAAAAGAAAAAAGTAAGAATCAAAAACTTTATATACAATTAGATACATAAATATAAAAAATAATTGTAACTAACTTAATTGAATTAATTTAGAACCCTTCCCCGATAATAATGCTAAAAACTTGATGATTCAAATTATAAATCCTTGCAAGTGCACGAATGTATAGCAGTATAGTGTGTAATGATGCAAGGGTCAATCCCACAGGGAATGTTCAAACCAATTCAATTAGCTTTAGTTACTAACTTATCACTATCTTAAAGGAATGTGATTTAAGCTAAG